>JAQQTP010000044.1:13862500-14148634 GCA_029884605.1 Ormosia emarginata | reverse complement strand
CAATAATAATAACCTTTACCCAAGTTATAAATTATTGCGTAATATATAATAATATAGATTGTAAAAATATTTTATATATATATATTTTTTTTTTTTCAAAACATTATATTATAAAATAAAATAAACAAAGACATAAAATAAAACAAACTATTACATACACAACATAATTATACATATGATTTTGTTTTTAATAGGTACAAATAATTTACATATTACAAACTTGTTAATTAAAAACAGTAAACTGTCTGGTTTAAAGCAAACCATAAACTAGCCCAAGCATAAAACTAAAAGTTCTGATCCTCCGAAGAATCCTCCTCAGGAAGATTGTCGGAAGACAGAAATACTCTGATAACACCATACCACACTGAAATCAATCCATATGATATGGATGATCTCGAGGTTCACCTTCCTCGAACTGGTCACTCGATTGCTGCTCCTCGTTGTATTGACAATCCAACAGTTGCTCCTCTTCTACTTCCTCAACGACTTTACAGAACATAAATAATAATATAGAAAATATATATATAGAGGTGAGACAATCTACATCATTACCAGCATAGCAGTAAGAAAACGACAATACAAACAAATATAACAGTTAATATAACAATTCATATTATCACACATGCAAAATATCATAAATCAAATTATAACTATTCACACAGTAATGCAGATTAAATATGCCATGTACTCAGACTTGTTCCTACTCCATGGAGCTAAACACAAACATCGAGAGAATGATCCCAGAGACATGTCCGCACATCGTCGTTTGCCTCAACCAGCTATTACACAGTCAAATACGTCGTGTAAATAGCACACAGTCAAATACGTCATGTGAATGGTACACAGTCAAATGCGTCGTGTAAATAGTACACAGTCAAATACGTCGTGTACGTCCAGGCATAGTACCGCATGGTCCCCAATAGATCCCGATTAAGAATAGTATTTGTCGAGATCGCTAGTGTGTGTTTTCGCTTACCACGGCCCAGGAGCTACCAACTGTCCACATGTGGAATCTACTGCACACTAACGCCTCCAAGTTCTCCACATGAACACACTACGCCTATCACACCCGCAACACGGTGTAATTCATCTCGTCAGTCAATCGTCAATTTCAACCAAATTGACATACCACTCTATGTATGTAATGATCCATAATTACAAAAATACCCTCAGTATCACCATGAATCATAATTACATAAATATCCTCATTGTCACCATAATTACAGAAATACCCTTAGTATCAATAATTCCAAAAACAGTATGTCTCCACTTGACAGTACTATTTCCCAACGTGTCCGGGTCCACCACTTTGGCCCGACAGTAAAAACTTACTGTTTCCATAAGTCGCGTAAATATTTTATCCCATTTTCACAATTACGTCACATTTTACAAACGTTTTTCAATCGCGTAAATATTTTTCAACGTTTTCTCAATCGCGTAACATTTTTAAATCATTTTCTCAATCGCGTAGTTTAAAAATCATCATTTTAAATACGCGTAAGCTATGTCTACTATTTTTCACTGTATAAAATATTTCTTGACGTTCCAAATTAAATTTTTGAAACTTTCCAAACTAAAAACATTATTTGAACATTATATTCCATTTTTCTTACAAAAATTACTCTAAGTAATAATTTCTGACGTTTTTCCCAAAAATTTGATTTTAATAAATTCTTCTACAGTTAATTTTATTCTTTAACTACATAAAATATTTCCTTGCTTTCTAAATGCCATTTTGAAAGGTTCTTCAATACTTACTCATTCTTAATCAATTTTGATAACATTTCATTTAGAAAATCCACTAAGTAACATTGTCTACGTTTTCCTTAAAAAAAAATTCCTTTATTTAATTATAACCATAAAATACACTTTAAAAATTGCTAACATACTTTAAAACTCAAAGGTAAGTATTTTCAAGTGTCAAAAATTTATTTCTTTTATACACTAGACTTCTAATAAAAATTTGTTTACTTATTTGGTTCTTGAAAATCCATTGTAAATAAATTCTTTTTAGGTCAATAAAACTAGTTTACACTTAGAAAATAAATTGTGGATCAATTAAACATTAAAATATATTTTGGCCGAAAATTACCATTTTTATACAAACCATGTTTAAAATTATTTTTCATCCATTACATCATTGAAAAATCCTTTAACTTAATTAGATCAACTAAGTTATCCTTTTAGAAAATGGTTGAGAACATATTGGTTCTCTTTTCACAGTAAAAATCATAAGCTCTTCATCTTGTGTTCTTTGGAACACTTTTGCAAATCTTAACATATTTGCACATCTTACAATAATTATCATAGATCCATGAACATATACATATATTTATGAACACATACCATAAATTAAAGCAATAATAAAACACATACCAAATATCAAAGCTATAAACATGCTTGCATGCATAATAAATCACAAATAGAAAAGACAATAAACATGCACACAAAATTAATCACAACTAGAAAAGACAATAAACATGCACACAAAATTAATCACACAACAAACAACCAAGTGAATGAATCCTTATGGATTCTTCACCACAATTACATCCATTTTCTCACCACCACACATGGTTGATGAGATTAAATCTCCCTCTTACCTATAAGGAAGGCAAGATCTCCTTGGACTCCTCCTTAGAAAATTTGTGTAGCTTCAACAAAAATCCTAACAACCTTAAACAAATTATAAAGTCATAAACTATGGATGAAAAAGATAAACCATGGATCAATCATGGCTTAGAACATCAAAAATCAAATTAGAAACAAGAAACAAGAATTTTCACCTTATAGGAAAGAAACTTCAAAGTGATTTTCCAAGCTCCAAATGGATGATTTAGCAAAAACTCACAACTAGAGATGTTCTTAGAATATGGTTTAGATTTAGGAAATGAAGTTGGATGAAATTTTTGATGGATGAAAGTGTATTGAAGAGGCTTGGCCGAATGGTGTGGAAAATGAAGACTTAGAAGTTTTTCTTTGGGTTCTTGATAGAAAGAGAAATGGATGAAGATTTGGAATGATTGAAATGAAAGTAATGAAGTGAATTTAGTCTTCCTCCATTATGCATTGCCGTAGAGTGCAATAAGAGAGCTAGCCACCTTTTTGACAATTCTTGCTTCATAATGGCCATAGGACACTCATAATGGAGCTTTGTCTCCTTTGTTGACCAACTAAATGCATAATGCATGCATAGATCCAAAAATAGCTATAGGAAATTCTAATCAAAATTTGATTGATTTTTAATAACTTATTTATGCTTAAGTCCTCCTACTTAAGTTTAATTAAAAGTTAGTTAGATTCCTTTGTATTTTAGTTAATCATTAGTTTACTTAGAATCCTTAATCTTCTACTTAATTATACTAATACATTTGTCTAACTAAAATTTGATAAAAACTAATTAGGTTGTAATCTATTTAATTATCACTTAACCCCTTTAGATTAACTTAATTAGATTTTAAATTAACTAATCTATTAAATCTAACCACTTTTATGGATTTTTAACCTTTTGGTCTAGAATTTTACAAGTCTTTTACGTTAGTAAATTTTTCCTAAAAGTGAGTCCCACAAACCCAAACGTGGGTCTCACATAACAAATGTGGGTTCCACAAGCCAAACGTGGGTCCCACAGAATTTTCTGCATGATAAATATTTTTTTATTATACAGAAAAATTCTAAAAATTAAAAGATTGATATATGTATTATTCGGATTGGGTTTAGTAAGATTGCCCAACTCCAAATAATCAAAGAAGATTTTCCCCGGTCCGAAAATTATTATTTTCTTGACTCAGAGCAAATCACACGAAACAATCAAATACAGTTACGAAACAGTCAAATTAATTTTATAACACACAGAAATTAGAAAACAGTACAATAAGGGTAAAAACATAATTAATCAAAAATTGGGGTGTTACATAACACATCAACTCAAAGGGGGTGTCCAATCAGGCGGCTGGATAATGGGGTTGGTGGTAAGAGCTTGCTTCAAATGGTTAAAGGCTTTCTTGCATGTCTCATCAAAGTCAAACTTCACATCTTTTTGCAGGAGGTTGGATAGCGGAAGGGTTATTTTTCTAAAGTCTGTAATGAAGCGTCGATAGAAACCTGCATTACAAAGAAAAGAACGAATCTCTCGCATGTATGTGGGGTATGATAAAGAAGAAATCACATTTATTTTAGCAATATCTATTTCAATGCCTTTGTTAGATACTACATGACCTAAAACTATGTGTTGCTCTCCCATAAAATGACATTTTTTAAAATTTAGAACAAGATTAGTTTCAATTCACCTATGCAATACCTTAGCCAAACATGAATTAAAAGAAGAACCATAAATAGCAAAATCATCCATGAAAACCTCCATCCACTCTTCCAAAAGATTAGAAAAGATGTTTATCATGTACTGTTGAAAGGTGCCACGGGCATTGCAGAGGCCGAAGGGCATTTGCCTATACGCAAAAGTGTCAAAAGGACATGTGAAAGTGGTCTTCTCTTGATCTTCTGATGCAATATGGATTTGAAAATATCCGGTGTAGCCATACATAAAGTAGTAGTGCGATTTCCCAGCCAACCTCTCTAACATCTTATCAATGAAGGGCAAGGAATAATGATCCTTTTGGGTGGCTTGGTTGGGCTTTCAATAATTAATGTAGACTCTCCAACTATTTTGCACCCTAGTAGGAATAAGCTCATTATTCTGATTCGCTACTACTATCACCCCAGATTTCTTTGGAATAACTTACACCGGGTTCACCCATTTGCTGTCAGAGATAGGATAAATGATGTCAGCTTGTAATAACTTTGTCACTTCTTTCTTCACCACATCCAGAATCAATAGGTTTAGTTTTCTTTGGGGTTGTCTTACTAGTTTAGCTCCTTCCTCAAGCAATATTTGATGTACGCACGTAGATAGAGTAATACCAGGAATGTCCGCAAGTGTTCATCCAATTGCTTTCTTGTGCTCCCTCAGAATTTTCAATAATTTCTCTTCATGTTCATCATTGAAGTCCTTTGCTACAATCACTGGAAGCTTCTCACCATCCCCCAAATATGCATAATTAAGGTATACAGGTAGAGGCTTCAACTCTAATTTAGGTGTCTACAGTATGGAGGGAAGCAATCTGGTGGTGGGAATTACTTCAACAAACTAAATTTTTGCACAACCAGCAGCTGCTACATAATCTGTACAGTGAGATTCATTATTTCCCAAATATGCAGAAACTTCAAAACACACATCACACTTGACAACATCATCATAATCAGCACATGAACATACTAATTTAGAATCATCAAAACCATCCAAATGAAGGAACTTAGCACGCAACTCATCATCATTTTCCTCAACTAATTCATCAAGCAAGTCTATATGAAAAACAAAATGCTCTTCCATGGGATGCTTCATTGCATCAAAGATGTTGAACTGCACTATTATATCTCCAAACTCCATGGAAAGAGTTCTAACATACATATATATTTTCGTCCTTGCAGTCTTGAGAAATAACCTCCCTAAAATGATTGGAGCCTAGTTGGATGATGACTCCTTATCGCGACCAAGAGTGCAGCAGGAGCGACGAACAAATAAATTGTCAAGAGTTGCTACCAATGTTATTTGAAATAGGAAAAATTGGAAAACCTTTCTTAGAAAATGGTCTTATAAACTAAATTGGACTTGAGAGTTGGTTATGCATAGAGAATGGTGGAAACTCAATCCCACAGTACCCCTAACACACCCAGCCTAAGATGGTACCTTAAATCAGTTATGCAAAATTGATAATATTAAAATATATTTGTTTTACCCTTTTTATTTGACAAATAGTTTTGTAAAAATTTAAACTTTGGCTTGACAGAATAGAGATTATGCTCTTATGTATCGTCTGGTGCAATGAGGAACTCAAAGTCACTTAGTTCTTTATAAAATTCTTATGAGTTGGCTATTTTTAACTTTGAAAATATTCATTTTTACTTTAAAAAAATTCACTTGATTATTATTATTTTTTTATGTTAAAAAATGGAATCATTAAGTTATCACAACTCAGATGATTGTAAAGGTTACAGGATTAATAAGCCGTCACAATTCAATTAATCCTATTTTATTCTTCTAAATTTTTTAATTATTTTATTTCTTTACTTTTATCATTTTTTACCTTTTTGTTTTTATATTCTTTTTTACCTTTTTTAGCCTAATGAGCATATTAGCTTAGGCCTATTTTCCTAAAAAAATTATAGAATTCTAAAAAAACAAAAAGAAACACCCAAGAGCTTACAGAAAGGAAGAAACAAAGAGGGGGGATCTATTTTTTTAGGATTTTTGCAGAGGTGGGATAACCGAACAGCTGTTCCGGCTAGCAAGTGGTGTGATCGTGTAGTGACGAGTCATCAAGCAACAAAGACAGAGCCGAGCCTGGACGAAGGTAAGGCGATGTCGCACAATGTTTGCTGGTCATAGATCAGGGTTGCCGGCAACAGATCTGGGTTATTGGTTGGCGGATCGATGGGCTCGATCGGTGCGACATTGGTCGCGGCTGAAACGACGATGTACGATGGGTCTGGATCTGGTATTTATGAATCTACACGGACGAAGACTACAACTAGGACGTGTGTGGCTTGGGCTTGGTTCGCAGTTGGAAACTGGTTCGCGCGAGAGTGACAGTGATGCTGGGGTGAATGTTTTGGGGTGAAGATGGTGAAGCTAGGAGGAAGATGGTGGCTATGGTTAGTGTTTTTTATGGTGGTTTGAAGAGAAGGTGAAGGTGTTACAGTGTAGCTCTATTTCGTGGGGTTGATGATGAAGAAGTTGCAAATGGTTATGGAATGGGTCACAGTTTGGGTGAATAAGTGAAGGTTGGAGATGGAGTCACAATGATGGATATGGATGTGTAGGTGGGTTAGTTGAAAGTGATGGGAGATGATGATGAAAGAACTTTGACAGGGGTATGGAGGGAAGGCAACGTAAAGAAGTGTGTTAAAGCTAAAATCTGTTTTTGCTGAAGTGTTTAAGTTGAAGTGTGTAAGCTGAAGTGTGTTAGAAAGAGTGCAGGTTATTGATTTTTATAGAAAAATATTAGGATTTGAAGAGTGATGGTGATAAGTTTTGAGATGAGTTTGTTTATGATGAGTGCTGGGGTTGGTTTAGGATGCGTTTGTTTAGAATAAGTTTGAGGTTTAGGATGACTACTAGGGTTTGTTTAGGATAAGTGCTGGGATTTGTTTATGATAAGTTTAATGGTATATGGGTTGTGGGGTAATGGGTCAGGTTATAGGTGGATAGGATGGATAATGGGTCAATTGAGTTATGGGTTTCGATCAAAAAATTGGGTCATTTTTTATTTTTTATTTTTTTATTATATTTTTAAAAAATAAATAATTTTTTTAAAATGCCCCAGACAAAATTGGGTGTTCACAGTTACCCATCTTTACTTGTTTCTTACTAGATAAAAAGAATAATCATAGTTTTTCATTTTATCATTGTAAGGAACGAGTAAAGACATGAACTCAAATTTTGTTCAGGAGCATAAAACAATGCGAAAATAATAAAATACAAAGAGCTGATGCGCTTAAAAGTAAATGACTGGAATTCCAAATGCATGGAGTCAATTCGCTCAAAATAAATGACATGAAGAGTAAATGCAGAGAGCCGATGCGCTCAAAGTAAATAATAGAATTCAAAATGCATGGAGCCGATGCGCTCAAAATAAATGACAATGACAGGAATTTTTAAAAAAAATGTATGGAGTCGATGCACTTAAAAGAAATAATTAAAATTTAAAATGCATGGAGCTGATGCGCTCAAAAAGAATTTAAAATGCAGTGAGCTAATGCACTCAAAATAAGTGATAGAAATTTAAAAAAGTATGGAGCTACTACTCTCAAAAGAATTTAAAATGACTGGAGTTAATTCGCTCAAAAGAATTTAAAATGCATGGAGTTGATATGCTCAAAATACTTTAAAAATGTATAGAGCTAATATGCTCAAAAGAATTTAAAATGCATGGAGTCGATGCGCTCAAAATGCATGGAGCTGATGCACTCAATGATGCATGGAGTCGATGTGCGACACCCGGGGCCGACGAGGGTGGGGAGTGGTCGCCGGTGCAAAAGATGAAGCACGAACAAGGAGCAGCTCCTAGTAGGCTTCTAGGTGGAGGGACACATGAATGAACTGAATACACACCAGAATGAGAGGGATTCAGAGACTGTGTAGGTATGGGATTGCATAGTTGAGGATGGCTTAAAGGAATTGATTAGCACCACCCATATCAACAAGATGCATCTTCTTTTCGAGAGCCAAGAACATAAGTACTCCATGGTTAAGCGTGCTTGACTTGGAGCACTTGTAGGATGGGTGACCTCCTAGGAAGTTTCCTAAGATGCGTGTGAATGAGGACAAAGCACGCTGAAAAGACCTGTATTGGTTTGTGGGGACACTCATCAATCCTGCAGGCAGTCGCGGGACGTTACATGATGCACTCAAAATACATGGAGCCGATGTGCTCAATGATGCACGAGCCAATACGCTCAAAATGCATGGAGCTGATGCACTCAAAATGACATGAAACCATTTGTGCCAGTAAAACATGGACTTAAGATCTTTTCCTTCTTTCTTTTTTTTTTCTTTCTTTTCTTTTTTTCTTCTTTCTTTTCACTTCTTTTCTTTTTCTTTTTTTTTCTTTTTCTTAAAAATCATTTGAACCAGCGACAACTCTAGAAGGCTTTGACTAATCAAACCCTTGTTCATGTACTTTTTTTTCATCAAACCCTTTGGTTGACTTTAACTTTCTTTTTTTCTTCTTCATTTCTTCATCATATTCTCTATATTCTGCTCTTAACTCACCTTTTGAGATATTAGAGGATCATCTCATATTGTGAACCTTTGCTTGGAGCTACTAAGTCGTTGGGAGAAATTTTTTTCACTAGTATTTAACTTCGTCCCTCTTGTAACTGCTTGATAACTCAACCGCTATCTCTGTTTGCTACTTCTTTCAACATATCTTCTCCCAGCATGGCCAATTGAATGCAAACAAAGTTGCCAAAAAAATTGCCCCAATTTAAGCCATGCCAATTTATTTGCCTTAACTTTTGTTTAAATCGTCCTTTCGGGTTTTCAGTCTAACAGGCTCTTTTCCCTTTTTGGTCGGGTACCTCTTATTTCTAGATTATCCATTGAGATATTATTTTCCCATTTAATTGGAACTTTTAAGTTTTTTTTATCTGAATTGTTCATCAGGAGATTTCCATTAGATAGCCAAGTCATAGTGTTGTACTTGTGTTCACCTTACCTGAAGCATTACGTAACAAACAGACATGGATTCAAAAGTACAACAAAAAAGGAATTTACTAAGTGAACAACTTTCAAATTGGTCTTGGAAGTTTGACTATACAAAAGGGTATATATGATAAAAAAAGACACAAACGATGGTATGAGATTCAAAGTGGTGTTGCCCCAGTATAGGTCAAATTGAACTAAAGAGAAATTTGTCCCAGTCTAGGGCTAAATCGAACTTGTCTTGGTGTAAAGCCAAATTGAACAAAAAGATTTGCTAAACGTAGATCAAATTGGACTAGAGAAAAATTTGCCCCAGTCTAAGGCTAAATTGAATAAGGTCGAAACTCACCCTAGTGACCAAAAGATTTACCCTAGTGTAGGACTGAATTGAATAGGACAAAAATTGGCCCTAGTGACTAAAAGATTTGGCCCTGTGTAAGACTGGTAAGTACTTCCTTTTCCTCTTATTTTTTTTAAGAGCAAAGAATTGAAAACTCGAAAAAGCACGAACTTTTTGTCTTAAAATTAAAATTAACGAAAATGACAATAATCCTCCATTAATCAGAATGGACTTTTTAAGGCTTGTAACGTGGCTAAAGTTAAGGGTTATAAAAAGAAAAATATAAGGCTCAAATAAGTGTTTAAGGATTGAATGAGACTAAGGATCTTTAGCAAGTTTTGTCAATTGCCTTTAGTATTATTAAAAGCACTGATTCTTCTTTTTTTTTTCACCTTGTTCAAGGTTTTTTGAAATATATATATATATATATATATATATATATATATATATATAAGCTCAAAAAGGGTAATAAAGAATAATAAAGATGATGAAATTTGTAATGGATAGAGAAAGATGGTCAATCTTCATTTTCAAATTATGACATGATTGCTTATTTTTAAAATTTTAATTTTGAGACAAAAAGATAATGCACACCAAGTAATTACTTCTTTCCTCTATTTTTATTCATTTTTTATTTTTTGTTTTTTTTTTTGCAAAAGACACTTGCACACGCAGACTTTATTAACATCTACCAAACTAAGAATTGCTAAGAACTAGAGTCTAATGGGGTCCAAATACAAGGAAGACACTTTGAAGAGATAAAAGAGAATAAATGTCAAGAAAGATAATGTGACGAAAATGAAAGGAAACAAGGTACCCATGCAAATTCATTACATTAATGCTTCAAGAAAGTTAATATAAGTTCAACATCACTAATTATTTTATGGCAATCACTTCAATTAACACCTTAGATCTCCAATTGTTAAGAGGTTTCGAGTTGCTATAGGGCAATTGAATTCTTCAGAGGAATCTACCCCTTGTCTAGCTTGTATTACTCCCAAAGTGAACAATTATTGGATTCGAACCTTAAAGTCCCAACAGTTTTCAATATTATGTCTTATTCTCCCACAATGATAAGCACAACTTGACTCTTTATCTTGCTTTTCCTCTTCTTTCATCGTTGTAGCAGGTGCAATGATATTATAACCTGCTTTCTTCAACCCCTCAAATATTTCAGTCATCGGCATACATAATCTCATGACCTTTCATATGGGTGATCCTTCCATCTCTAAAGCATTTGCCTCATTCCTTCCATTATGATTAGGAATTAGGTTGTTGACAATATTGGGTCTAGCCACTTCTTGAATCTCAAGCTTCCCATAAGCAATTAGCTTCTTTACTGCAGTCTTGAAAGATTCACAATCTTCAATTGAGTGCCTTGGGATGTCCATGTGGTATTTGCAACTTAAACTCAGGTTATACCATGTTGAGAATGGTGGTTTTAGGGGACATACAAGATTTCCATAAATAAGGTGAGAATCAAATAGTTTTTGGAATAAGTCAGCATTTGAAATGGATAATCTTGGGAAAGAGGGTAGGTTTTGGGCATGGAAGCGTCCTTGATTTTGGAAGTTTGGCCGAGGTTGAGGGTGACTTGGGTAATTTTGCGAAGGTAAAGGTGGATATTGGGTATAAGTTAGGTGAGTTTGTACATATAATTGTGGTTTGGGGACATTGTTGATTTGGAATTATAGAATTAGGGTGATGTTTGTGGTAGGCATAACTTGGTGGGGTGGGGTGGGTAATAAGGAGGTGTAAGTGTTTGGTATGGAAAGTGAAGGTTAGGATGACTTGGGTATTGTGATGAATACTGAGGTCTAAAGGTCTGTTGGTATTGGACATAATTCATTTCGGGCTCTTTCTTTTTCGGCTGGAATCCTTTCTTATGAGCGGTATCCTCTATATTACTAATTGGTAACTTCCCAGCTTTGGCTAAAATCTCGATCCTTTCTCCCGCAATGATCAAGTCAGCAAAATCTTTATAGGCTGCTCCGACCATTATCCAGATAAAAAGATTTCCCAAGGTTCCTAAGAAATATGAACACATCTCAGATAGTATCAATAAGAGTTGGACTTAAGTCGCCAAGGCTCTCTACCTTTGTGCATATTGTTTGAAAGATTCCTTATTTCCTTTCTGCATTGAGCTCAATTGTTCTCGAGTTGGAGTTGTAACTAGGTTGAATCGATATTGTCCTATAAACAGGTTTGCTCAATCATCCTAAGAAGAGGTTTTGGAGAGGTCTTTTTGGATACATCATTCCAAAGCAGGCCCGGTAAGCTTTCATGAAACAAGATGACAAGGAATTTTCAATCCTTTGACCAAATTGACATTTTGGTAATATATGTTTTAAGGTAAAAAAAAGGAGTTGGTGCTCCCATCATATTTGTCGAATTCTAGAACCTTAAAGTCCTTTGGGATAATAATGTTAGCAGTAGGGCACAACTTTTCTACCCCAAAGGGACCATAGGTACTAGGACCCTTGATTGCTTTGATTTGTTCTTCCATCTTTTCCATCCATTCTTCCTTTATCTTATCATTTTGAATGGTTGTATGGTCATTCCCAATAGGAAATCCTATTGAAACTGGGATAGACACATGCAGTTGTTCCCACGTAAACTCAGCGTTACTATGAACCTCATTCTGAGTATCCTCTGACGAACGATACCCTTCTCCAATAGGAATGACTAGCGATGCAATATTCAAGGCTCCTCCCATAACTAGTATTTCAATGGAGACCCTAGGATTTGTCCTCATGGAATTGATAGTTGGTGGGTGCGAATGTGCTTCAGTTATTCCCATACTTCCGGCTGCCCCAATCAAGGTGAGGGTCTCCCTCATGACTGACAACATTTCCTCCATTCTTCTCTAAGACTATTATTTCATTCATAATCCTTTTCATCTCATTTACTTCTATATTCGGATTTCTTCCTTCATTTTCAACTGTCATCATTGCAAGCTTTACTCGAGCCCTTGTGTTGTGAACTCGAGTTTGATTGATGTCTTCTTTTCTTGGTTGCGTAATGGCTCCTTAACACGGTAACATCAAACAAAGAATGAAATGAAATGAATGAGATGCATAAGATGAAATGAAAACATTTTTTCTTTCTTTTTTTTTTTAAAATGCTAGGAAAGCCATGAAAATGAAAGATGATTTTTTTTAAAAGAATGATAGGAATGACATGTAAATGCAAGATTGTGTATATTTTTTTTTAAGAATGCTGAAAATGCTATAAAAATGCAAGATCATGTTTTTTTTTTAAGAATGCTATGAATGTCATGTAGATATAAGATGATGTATTTTTTTTTTTTTAAGAATGATAGGAATGCCGTGAAAATGCATGATTTATTTTTTTATTTTTTTTAATGCTATGAATGTCATGAAAATATAAGATGATGTATTTTTTTTAAGAATGATAGGATGCTATGAAAATGCATGATTTATTTTTTTTTTATTTTTTTTAATGTTAGGAATGCCATGAAAATGCAAGATGCTGGTTTTTTTAAAAAAAGAATGAGGGGTAGTGAGATAAAGAAGAAGTATGCTCCCTTTGTGTCCTAAGGGATTGCCTTAAATTGAAGAATTATATCCTAAGGATCTATAGGTCTTTCCATTTCGTGAGAACTTTCATTGGGTGACTTTATTATTCTAAATGTCTCTAGAGCTAAGTCCCGTTTTAGAATGTTGACCATAAACAGTGGGTACACCACTAAGTGTGGGATATTTATGAAAAAGGCACACTCTAAATGAGATTTTCGTGATAACCAAATAGGATGTACATCCAAAATGGCTATCACTATGCAACCTCTATCCAAAGTGGCCTCCCTAAAATGATTGGAGCCTTGTTAGTAGTCGCCACCAATTTTATTTGAAATAGAAAAAATTGGAAAATCTTTCTTAGAAAATAGTCTTAGGAACCAGATTAGACTCAAGAGTCGGTTATGTGTAGAGAGAGGTGAAAACTTAATCTCACAGTACCCTTAACACGCCCATCCTAAGATGGTACCTTAAATCAGTTATGTAAAATTGACAATCTTAAAATATATTTATTTTACCCCTTTTATTTGACAAACAATTTTGTAAAAATTTAAACTTTGACTTGATTGAATAGAGATACTACTTCTACGTATCCCCTGGTGCAATGAGGAACTCAAAGTCACGTAGTTCTTTATAGAATTCTTGTGAGTTAGTTATTTTTAACTTTGAAAAGATACATTTTTACTTTAAAAAAAATTACTTGATTATTATTATTCATTTATGCTAAAAAAAAAGAGTCATCAAGTTGTCACAACTAAGATGATTGTAAATGTTACAGGATTAACAAGTTGTCACAACTCAGTTAATCCTATTTTATTCTTCTAAAAATTTTCAATTATTTTATTTATTTACTTTTATCATTTTTTACCTTTTTGTTTTTAGATTTTTTTTACCCTTTTTAGCCTAATGAGCCCATTAGCTTAGGCCTATTTTCTAAAAAAAATTACAAAATTTTAAAAAAACAAAAGGAAACACCTAAGAGCTTACAGAAAGGAAGAAACAAAAGGGGGGATCTATTTTTTTTTTTGGATATTTGTAGAGGTGGGATGACCAAACGACTTTTCTGGCTGGCGAGTGTCGTGCGCGTGCAGCGATAAGTTGCCAGACAACAAGGATGGAGCAGAGGCTGGACGGAGGTGAGGCGATGCAACACAGTGTTCGCTAGTCACGGATCAGGTCCAATTTAGACGATGCATCGCGTGCTAGATGACGGTGCGAGTCTAGGCAGTTCAGGGTTGCCGACAACAGATTTGGGTTGTTGGGTGGCGGATCAATGGGCTCGATCAGTGCGACACCGGTCACAACTGAAATAGTATGGTACGGTGGGTCCAGATCTTGTGTTTTTGGGTCTGCATGAACGGAGATGACAATTGGGACGTGTGCGGCTCAGGCTTAGTTCGTAGCTGGAAACTGGTTCTCATGAGAGTGACGATGATGCTGGGGTGAATGTTTTGGGATGAAGATGGTGAAGCTAAGAGGAAGATGGTGGCTATGGTGGGTGTTTTTTTATGGTGGTTTGAAGAAAAGGTGAAAGTGTTGCAGTGTGGCTCTGTTTTGTGGGGTTGATGATGAAGAGGTTATAAATGGCTATGGAATGGGTCATAGTTTGGGTGAATAAGTTAAGGCTAGAGATGGAGTCACAATAATGGATGTGGATGTGCAGGTGGGTTAGTTGAAAGTGATGGGAGTTGATGATGAAAGAACTTTGACAAAGGTATGGAGGGAAGGCAACGTAAAGAAGTGTGTTAAAGTTGAAGTCTATTTTTACTGAAGTATTTAAGGTGAAGTGTGTAAGCTAAAGTGTATCGGAAAGTGTGCAAGTTATGGGTTTTTATAGAAAAATATTAAGATTTGAAGAGTTATGGTGATAAGTTTTAAGATGATTTTGTTTAGGATGAGTGCTGGGGTTGGTTTAGGATGCGTTTGTTTAATATGAGTTTGTGGTTTAGGATGACTGCTGGGGTTTATTTAGGATAAGTGTTGGGGTTTGTTTAGGATAAGTTTAATATGGGTTATGGGTTAATAGGTCAGGTTATGAGTGGACGGGATGCATAATGGGTCAATTGGGTTATGAGTTCCTGTTAGAAAATTGAGTCATTTTATATTTTTTTATTTTTTATTTATTTTTTTACAAAATAATTATTTTAAATGCCCTGGACAAAATTGGATGTTCACACTCCCCCTCCATATCCAGAATGTAAAAGTTAGCGGGAAAGATCAACTCATTCACTCTTACCAAAACCTCGTCTATCAAACCTGGCGGGTATGCATTATTCCTATTTTCCAACTGAATCACAACACTAGTTGCTTGCAAAGGTTCAAGTCCAAGATAATTGAAAAATGACATAGATATCATATTAATTGAAGCTCCAAGATCTAACATTGCATTCTCAAACTTACAATTTCCTATAATGCATGGAATTGTAAATGTGTTTAGATCTTTGCAGTTTTTAGAAATTTGCTGAATAAGAGCTGAAACAATCTTCCCCATACTAACTCTTTCATTGCCTTTCTATCTCCTCTTGTGCGTGCACAACTCCTTCATAAACTTGGCACACTTTGGAATTTGCTTAGTTGCATCTAGTAGTGGAATGTTCACTTCCACTTTCCTAAAAGTCTCCAGAAGTTCTTTTTCTTTTTCTGCCTCATTCATTTTCTTGGACTGGAGTGCTCTTTGTGAAAATGGAGGAGGCACTACATGATCATATATCTTCTTTCTCAGTCCAACTTCTGATTTCTGGTCCGCCTTAGCTTCAAGTTCTACAGAATCTAATTTTTTTGCAAAGTCAATTTTCTTTGTTGATTACTGCTTGCTTACTGATTAAGGGTCTTCTACTATCTTGTCACTTCTCAATATAATAGCACTAACATTTCTGTTTGGGTTTGGAATTGTTTGAGTGGGAAGTTGGTCAGAGCCATGTGCCTTCAATTAACTCAATGAAGAAGCTAATTATCCAATCTGAGTTTCCAAATTCTGAATGGTGACTTCTATTCTCTGTTGGAATTAGATATTATTGGTGGCTATTTGCTTGACTAGGTCCTTCAATGTAGGCTCGGATGGAATAGGACCTTGTTGTTGCATAGGTGGCTGCGGTATCTGTTGTCTAGCAGACTGTTGGAATTGCTACCTACTTAGTCCAAAATTTTGCTGAAATCAGTGTGTCCTAACTGGTGGCTGGTATGAATGCAGTGGTGTTGTTGCTACATTTCCATATCCAAAATTTGGATGATCCCTCCTGTCAGGATTATAAGTGTTGGAGTAAGGATCATATATGGACAGTTGGTGCTACTGGTACTTAGGTTTACTAGGGAAAATGCCTGTTGTAGCAGCATAAGCCTGGGGTGTAGAATTGTCTTCTTGGAATGTATGGCATGCATCTATGGGATGGGTTAGATAAGCATAAATTTCACACAGTTTTGCAGGCCCTTGCACAGGTTTTACTGCCCTATTGCCAATTGCCTCACCAAGGAAGTCAATTCATCAAGTCTATTCTCCATCCTTTGCTGGTCAGCATAAGACACATGAACCTCATTCATTCCCCTGATGAAAGTAATCATCTTAGTACCAAATTGTTGGGAGTTAGTAGCCATGTTTACATTCAAATCTCTGGTAGCAGCTGGGGTTTTATTAACTAATACACCTTTACTAGTAGAATTAATCATACTTCTGTCTATAGGGAACAATCCCTCATAGAAATACTAAATCAATAGCTAGTCACTAATTTGATGGTGTGGGCAGCTTACACACAATTTCTTGAACCTCTCCTAATACTCATGTAGAGTCTCTCCAGAATTTAGCCTTATCCACACATATCCTTTTTGATGACACACTACAAAAAAACAGGCAAATTACAACAGTTTTAATACGACAGTTATCAAAAACTGCCATAATATATAGTATAATACGTCAGTTATGCACCTACCATATTTTACAAGTAAAAAATGACAATTAAATGTATAAAATGACGGTTTTAACCGCCGTTATTTTCATTTCAAATTTTAATTAAAATATTTTTTAAAAGACTAAATTTTCACATTTATTCTATGATAACCAAAAGCTCAAAAATTTCTTCTCACGTATAAAACCATCTCTCTCTCTCTCTCGCCTTCTCCCTCTCTCTCTAACCCACACGCAGAACCCCTTTCAAATGCTTTCTACACTCAGCCCACCGATTTGACCACCGTACGCCGTCTTCTATTCATCCCATTCTTGCAACACAAAGCCCACCGGTTCCATGGATTTTGTGGATAAATCCATGGTCAAAGAGTTTGAGGCCATAGTCGGCGCTGGCGTTGGTTTCGGGGCCGTAGAGGTATCGGAGGGCATAATAAGGAAGGCACATGGCGTATGCAGAAAATGGATCTTGGGTGAGGCAGGGGTACTCAAGCATGCGATGATGAAAGATGAGTTCTAGCAACAATGGGTCGGTGTGGTACCAACTATGTGAGCGACTGTGTGCCTTCTGCCCGAGTTCGTGGTTTGCCAAGTAGATCTAATTTTTCCATATAGGTATTATCTAATTTTTTGGAATCTAGATGGTTTTTTCCCTAAATTTTAAATCTTCGTGCTTCTATGTTCCAAATCTTTTCTAAGATCTTCATCTTCATGTATTTACAAGAATCATTATGCTGTTAAAGGAGGTTTTAGGGGATGGTGGTGCTTCTTTTTGGAGCTGGATGTTTTAATTCCTCGAAGTCAAAATCTTATTCACCTACTCTCTCTCGTAGTGGCCAATCTTTATCATCTCTGGCATTAGTTACGATGGGTAAGGTGGTGTTGTTTCTGTCTCCCTTATATTGCCAAGCAAATATTGCTACAAAATTCTAAGCTTTCTTTTTTTAAAAAAAAAATTCACTTTGAAATGTTTGATTGATGTTACTGAAAATCTTACAAGTTTTGGAGGCTCAGGAACTGTTTGATGAAATGTCATATAGGAATATAATTGTTTAGAAATCAGAGCTTGAGGGCATTCAATGGCTTGATCATCCAAATGTCATGAAGCTTGAAGGCATGATTACTTCAAGGGTTTCTAGTAGCATGTACCTTATTTT
Source organism: Ormosia emarginata (assembly GCA_029884605.1). Lineage (NCBI taxonomy): Eukaryota > Viridiplantae > Streptophyta > Magnoliopsida > Fabales > Fabaceae > Ormosia > Ormosia emarginata. The sequence goes on along the minus strand of JAQQTP010000044.1, from coordinate 14,130,444 downwards.
TGAATATATAGAGCATGATCTTGTAGGGCTTGCAACAATACCTGGCATCAAGATTACTGAAGCACAGGTATCTGACTTGAGCTTTTCTTATTATTTATCCAGAGTCTAGATGAGAACCTTTTTGTCATTCACAACTGTAAAATTTGTCTTAGAATTATTAAAAATTCACTTGATGTGATTTTTCTTTATATAAACTTGCTTAGTGAGCCAGATTCTTGGCATAGTGTCTAATATTTGTATAATTAACAGAAGCATGAGACAAATTCTCAAGCCAGATGTAGAATGGGTTGCTGAATTTCTTTTTTCTTTTTTTTTGGTACATGCTAAATATCTGTTTATACCAAAAGCATCACTTTCTCTTCGATTAAATTTGATGAGTCAAAAGCACTGTATCTGCTGGAGTTTTAGTGGTAAATTTTGAGCAGTTTTAAACTGAAAGGTTTCTCTAGGACCACAATGGTATATATTGATACATGAGATATGTTGATATCAATATATCTTCTCTCTCAATCAATATCTATCAGTTTTATGAATTGCCTATCTCACCATCTTGCAACAATCCCTAGTAGCTCTAAAAATTAATAAGATCTGACTAACTGCCTTGGATGTTGCACTTAGTTTGTATATCATGTAGTCAATTGATTTGTTATTTGAAGTAGATAATAAATTTGTTTAAAGTAAAAAGACAAAACCAACAATATTCTTTCTACAAACGGCCATTGTTTGCATCCTACTGTTGTTTACACCTCTAAAGCATCATGTCATATGTCTTGTTTAATTTTCTTTCCTCATTAATAGGCTTCTGGTATTATTTGTCATGCTGCAGATCAAATGTTATATGCAACAACTGCTTCGTGGTCTTGAGCATTGTCACAGTTGTGGTGTTATGCACTGTGACATCAAGGGCTCAAATCTTCTACTTGACAATAATGGCAATCTGAAGATCGATGATTTTGGGCTTGCAACTTTGTTTCAGCCAACTCAAGGGCAACCTTTAACAAGTCGTGTAGTAACCTTGTGGTACCGACCACCTGAACTTTTACTTGGACCTACATATTATGGAGTCGTTGTGGACTTATGGAGTACTGGTTGTATTCTTGCACAATTGTTTGCTGGGAAGCCTATAATGCCTAGACGAAAAAAGGTAGTATTCTTCTTTTGTCTTGGATGTTCTACATTTTACTGGACATACTAAAGCCTTTACGTACATTATCTTGAGCAGCCTCGTTACGATGAAATAAGTCTTAAGCTAATAAAGTCCTCTTCTTTCACCTTGTGAACATTGTTTAACATAGGGGGTGTGAGAGGGGAAGAGAGAATCGAGGATATTGAAGAGGCATGGGTCAGGGTGTGCCCTGGTGTTTGGGACCCATTTGTTATCTTTTTCATTGTTTCCCTTCTATTATTGTTTTGTGTTTTCTGGCTGTAATTCAGAGGTTTATTTGTGCATTAAGGAGCTGGTCTCCACAATATACATCTATACTTCCAGTCCTTATCATATTCCTTCTGAAATATTTGAAGAGGTGCACATTTACTCCTGTGTTATCATTGCTCTTTCAGGGTTCTACCTCTAGATCACCTATTGTGGCGCTGAAGAGTGTGCTGGAGGCATCTTTGGCCCCTACTCCTTCCTTTCCTATCAAGGTATCTTCGATTTCTACCACAAATGAAAATATGAGAGTTAGTATTACCAGGTCTCATAAGGTTACTGGAAAATCTAGTACAGATGGGCCATCTTCAACAGCTGGAAAAAGTGGAAGCCTGTTTATTATGGAGGAAGGAAAATGGTCAAAAGATGCTGAAATAATAAAACTGAAGGTATCTTTATTTGTCCTTTTCCCCCTCTCCCACTCTCTAGTGACTTGCCCTTTCACTTTATTCTTTTCAGTTGTCTTATATGTACTTTGCTGTTATTGTTTGATTCATGCAGAGTAAATTTGGAGAAGCTCAAGCAAAGGACCAAATTTTAGAAATTGAGTGGTGGTAAGTTTATGCTTACTTGGACTGCTATACTTGGACTGCTAGCTTCTAAATTACTTGGTCCAATTTTTTTTTGCATTTTCTATGAAGAAACCTGTCATTGTGAGGGATTTTTGTGTTTTAGTCACTGGCTGCTGAAGAAGCTCCTAAATGTGGTAATCAATCAAATCTTCCCTTTTATTGGGGTTTCCTCCTTTCTGTTTTTGCTACTTTAAGAAATTATATACATATTGATCTGTGTACATGGAGGTCCCGCCTATGGTTTTGGTGTATTAAGATGATAGGGTTTCATTTTTTTGCATCATTTTCTCATAGTTATTCTTGATTATTGCTTGTCTAATTCAGAAGCTTGTTCAGTTATTGATATCAGTTTTGGATGTTTTTGTATAAAAGATATTTATGATGTTTTTCAACATATAAATTGTCAAACTAGGCAAGTTATTTTTTTTATATTATTAGGATGAATAATATATATAGATTTAAAACCTTGTGCAAATGACATGGTTGAAATTATTATCTTATTTGATGACTTTGTTTTACCTTATCCCACAACGTGCCCTTGGGTTGTGTCTTTTACTCTTATCATTTCTATTTCCTTTCATGGAAGTATATCTATCAATGAGTTGGATGCTTTCTTTAAGCTCTGCTATGTGGTTTCCCATAATTAATGCTTACTAGATTTCAGTGTCATTTTCAACACACTGTTTGGCCTTAGCACAAGTTTTTGGATGGCTGTTATCATGAGATTTCTTCTTAGAAGTTTATATGGTTTGCTTGGACCAGTGAAGGTACCATTCTTTAATAACTCCTTATTGTTAGCAATTTTATGTTTCATCCACCAGTACTAGGGCACTATTAAAATTTTGAATTTGTGCAGTTGAACACATGACTTCCTAGTTCAATTTGATTCAAACTTCCATTTATATGTGTGTGTATGTGTGTGTGTGTGTGACACTATTTAACAGGCCTATGCTATTGAAATTTTTCGAGAAGAACACCAAGCTCTAGGACTTTCAACTATAAGCCTTGCTAACTCTTGTCTACTATCAGTTCTTAGAGCTGCATGTCCATCATAATAATTCAAAGTATAATATGCTTTTAGGTCAGTGCAGCTTGGGGCATAGGTTTAATCATTGGACCAGCATTGGGAGGCTATTTAGCTCTAGTACTATTTTTATTCTTTGCCTTCTGAAGTATCAAATACATCTCGAGAAAAGCCTTGAATTTTGCACATGGACATAAGATGACTTATTTTGAAAGACTTTAGGTATATTGAGAATGTTGATGCCTGAACTTTATATTTAATTGAGGATTGGGGAGGATACATTTCAGAAATCCATCTGTTTATTTAAACAAATGGTGTGGCAATCTGTTGATCCATACAGTCATATTTAACATAAGTGTGGTAATCTGTTCTGCTTATATGGAATAGAATTCTCATTCTCACCTATATATGGTGATATTGTTTAGCCATTGATTTCTTTGAAGGGTTAGTTTGTCTAATATCCTATGAGATTGGCATTCTCTTTTGTATTGACATTGCTCCTTGTATTTTCTATTTTTTACTGTTTGTTTTCCTTGTAAAATGTGTCATGCAGGTAGTTGGAGGAGATCCTCTTCTCAAGCTCATAGCAGTTGATTAGTTCATAGTCAATAAATGTATAGATAGAATTGTATTGCACCCTAGATGTAGCATAGGCCTACAGTTTACTATTGGTTTTTAATAACTAGATCAAAACCAATCTTAAAGTATCATAGGAATGTTACATGACTCACTTCCTTACAAATTTAGTTGGTCAGATGGCTTATTTATTTGAAGGATTAAGTATGATGAATACATTTGTATTTTTGGAATTATTGAGAACTTGGAAGTTTGAGAGGGATTGGAGAGCTCTGTTGAGCTAATGTTTTCTTTTGTTGTCTTCTTTAGGGAGTTTCCTTCTAGTTGGTTCTTTTGTAGCTGTTCTAGGAGGATTTCTTATCTTCCTTAGTATCTCTAATTATCTTCTTCAAATTCGTTCCTAGTTGAATTTCTAGATTTGCTTCTGATATCTTCTGTTCATGCAGGTGGACATTCGCGTCTTTGTCTTTGATATCATGTTTACAAATGGAAAACAGTAATTATTTCAAACTTTCTTATACTCAAGTTTATGTTAATTGGTTGCAAACTTGGATAGTGTGCAAGATGATGTAATTTAATGCTATCTTGTGTATATTGATGGACCATATAAACTTGATAAGGTAAAAATACGACATTTTCTTTACTCATTAATCGCAATAGTGGAGTTCATCAATGGACAATGATGATCAAGCATATGAATTTAAGTTAGAAGGAAAGTAGGTCTATATGTCTATATAGGCAGTATTGATTTATTTTATAACATTTAACAAACTAAGATTATCCTTAAACAGTTGATATTGCCTTTCAAATATAGTCTGTACTAACCCATTGAAGTACTGTCTGCCATTTTTTTTTGTTAGTTTTAGGTGAATTATGATAGTTCTAAACGACCGTTTTATGCTTTTTCTTGTTGGTTTTATGTAAATTACAGTAGTTCTAATTGTCGTAATTTATATTTTTTTTGTGTTATGTAAATTATGGCAATTTTAACCGTTGTAATTTACATTTTTTTTTGTTATGTAAATTACGACAGTTTTAACTGTCGTTTTATGCAAAAATTAAACTGCCATGTTATATATGGTAAATTGTGGCTGTTGTCATGGTGATTAATGGGAAACCATTGTATTATACCGAATGACAAAGTTAATTGTGTCAGTTTTGGAAATCGCCGTTAATGCAAAAAATGGCAGTCAAAACTGCCATAATATGTAAAAAAAACTGCCATAATTTACCCTTTTTTATAGTGGCAGCAACTCTAGATGTAGGGAAAAACTTCTCCAGGAACAGTCTCTTCATGTCATTCCAACTAGTCACAGAACCAGGTAGAAGATAATATAGTCAATCCTTGGCTGCATTAGCAAGGGAGAAAGGGAAGGTTAATAGCTTGATCTGCTCCTCAGGAATGCCTTGTAGTGTCATGGTGGAACATACCTCATGAAACTCCTTCAGATGCTTGTGAGGATCTTCACCTGCAAAAACCATAGAACTTTGGCAGCAAGTGTATTAATCCATATTTAAGTACAAAATTAGCATTTAAATTGGGATATTGAATGTATAAAGGTTGATAATTGACATCAGGGTCTGCTAGTTCTTTAAGGGTTCTATTATGTACATTATCACCCATGTTTGCATTATTTCTACTTTAGTCCCAATTTCAGTTTCAGTATCTATGTTATCAATCATGGTTGCAGGATTGCTTATTGTCTGAAGTTTAGTTTTAGTTTTAATTTCAACTTCAATATTACCTTCAATCTTAGAAACTATCCCCTCATTAAGCCTACGAGCCCTATCAAGTGCATACAAAGTTCCCTCAATGTTAAGATCAATGTTCAACAAATGACTACTAGAAGAACTAGACATACAACGTGCAAAAGTAGGCAGAAACACAAACAACACAAGTTATGTATAATGGAAAACATTACACTAATCGGTTACCAAAATGACTACAGTTACCCTCTTTACACATTTTTTAAAATTATGGGACTTGTACAAGGCGAAAGCTACTAAAAAATGAAACCCAAAAATACAATAAAAAAATCTTCAAAAAATGAAAAAGTGGTCTAAATGATGGAATCAAGCCAAAATAGGGGTGACCTCGCAGCTTTGGAAATCCCATTTTCCTTCAACTGACCAATTTTCAGCTCATTCTGAGCACAAAACTATTTACAATAATTACCAAAATGTCATTAGATGAAGGTTTTTGGTGAAAACTACATGAACTAAGCAAAACAGGGGTTAGTGAAGGGTAAGTAGTTCAATATACACAAAATATGATTGATTTTACTTAGAATGATCCTCGGCAACAGCACACCAAAAAATTAGATGAGATTTGTTAACTGATTCACCAAGAACTTGTACTATATGGAATAACTAGGTCGAGCCCTTGGATCATTCCAATTAATCAATTATATTAAGAAGTTAATAGGGGGTTAGTTGTAGGAGTAATTAAACAAAGCAATTAAAAGACTGTAAACAAAGTTAAGTAAACAACCAATCCAAGAGAATCAATAACTCTTGAGTTTAATCCATTCTTGACCACTAAGAATTCATTCACTGGCTAACCATATTCTTGGTTTTAGGTCACATTAAGAAGTCTTAAGATGACCCATGAATTCTCTACTAGATAAGCATCTAGCATTTGGTTAATCACAGTCTAATGAGGTTAGCATCCATCAAACATTAAATTAACCTAAAACTAAGAATTCAACCAAGCTATGCAATTCATTAAACACATTTTATGCAATTAGGATTTGGTCAATCAATGAAAAATTGATGAAGTATCCATTTAACCCTAAATCATCCTCATTTCCAGAATTCAGAAAGCTAGACAATTCATCAAACATCTTTAATGCATTGTCTAGTTTCTGCAATCCTCATTAAGCACATGATAGTTATGAAACCATCATGTGAACATCAAGACCAAGTTAAGCGCTCAGCCAATGACTAACAGAATTAAAGAAATGATAGAGAAAAATATGATTAACAAGTAAATTAAATATTCAAACCAAGGTCTCAACATTAAACATCAAGAGTGTTTTAATCCCTATGATTGATTACAAAGCTTTAACTCTCTATGAATGGAGAGCACAACAAAAAAATGAACAAAAACCTAGAGAAAGTGAGAAGAAATGAGAAGAGAGGAAAGGAAAGGATAGAAGAGGAAAGATTAAGAAAGAAGATGAAAATGAAAGTGAGAAGTGTCCCACTGCATAGCCCCGATTTTGGGCTGAAAACCTCACATAACAGACATTAAAGATGAAAATACAAGTATGCCCTAGCTTAGGACGTTTCCTCTTCCAATTAGCTTTAACCAGACACATAATTTGCAAGATTGGGACACCAAATGAAGGAGTTATGACCAAAACTCGTTTAACAACTCTTAGATCCCATCAACTTCGTTTAGGCATTATTAACCTTATCAAAACGTCACTATTTTGATAAGTGGTCTTCAGGAAAGTTGAAGGGTTTTGTCTCAGCTTTCCAATGTAACCAATTCTAACCTATTCTGACTCTTATAGCCCAAGTTACGTCTCAATCTTTGCACACTACTCAAGTTAAAATGATAGTACTTTTGTTCTGACTTCCAGACCTAATTTGACCCACTAGACACCCGATGCAGCTTTGGAGCTCTTTTATAAAGCTTCTTCTCGTATTTCCTACAAGATAAAGTTTATAATTTTGAAATATTTATAACTCAAGTTATACTTGAAATACAGAAACAATATAAAATTACCACAATGCTAAAAAATACAACGAAGCCTAATTTGAACTCAAACTTATAAATGATGGTCAAAATCAATCAATTAAGCATATGAGAGGTCTAAAATTCTGAGTATGAGGGTTAACTAATATATAAAAATGGTGTTTATCACTTATCAAACTACATTTCACGATTAAAATATACTCCAATAAGACACCAATCATGAATGATACAAAATTAAACCAATTTGACTCCTAATTAAGCCTATTCAACACTAAAGCACTTGGAATTCAAGATATTCAAATAAGCTCACAAACTTTTCTGATTTCTAAAACAAATCAAGGACGTGGTATATATTTAAGCACAAAACTTGGATGTAATGATTCTATTTGAGTTATCATAACCTCAAACCTAATAATTTGCTAGTCCTCAAGTAAACTAAGGTAAAGTAAGGAATATACATATGATCACAAGAACATAGGTGCCACAATCACTTAACAAATTTAAAACTTTACAATATTCAAGAGTCATACACATCCTCAAGGATCGATCAATGACTTCAGTTGAAAGCAACTCACCTATAGACCCTAACTCACATGCTTTCACTCCAAAATACTCTCCATGTATGCACAATCCTTTCCTAATCATAGCATACATATGAAAATGAGATTATAAACATGCATTTTCAAATCAAGTTTATGCACCACAAGATTGGCATCCTCTCTATCCATTTAACTTTGGTAGCACTACTTCAAGAATCATTTTGTACATGCACATCCTTCACAATTTTTCATTTCATTTTTCCCCTACTAGTCATCCCTCATTCTTTATTCACTTATTTCTTTTGGTAGTCATACCTTGATTCAACTTATTTTCAACTCAATGATTTATTGTAGAAGATGTTACCAAAGTACCATATCAAGAGAGATTTAAGCAACCATGAGGATATACAAGTTGTAATATGCATGCATTTTATAATCTTTCTCTACATATGTAATACCAATCCCAACCTAAGATTCTACATATGCTCTAATGGAAATCCATGCACATACAAGTGGAAATAAATGAGCTTTGAAGTTGGCACTAACCACAAGACATAGGGGTGATTTGTGGTCTTCTTTTGCAGACTAAGTAATTCCTAAAATTAAGTGATTGATTCTGCTCAACTCATACTCAAGTTTAGAACTTGGAACTAAGTTGACTCGCAATAATTTCTCAGAGATAATGAGTAGACTTAGTACAAATGTACTTGAAAGAGACAAATGATTAAGATTGACAAAAATAAGATAACAATGGTGAATTTTATATTCTGAAATGAAACTTTCAAACTTCAAATGAGATTAAAATAAAAATGTGTCAATATAGGAACTGAGTAAGATTTGAAGTCTTTTAGAAGTGATAAGATCTATATGTGTGAAAAGGACTCAAGTTGAGTTTATAAGAAAATGTTTCTTTAGTGGTTTTTCTTTGAAATGTTTAAAAGGTTTTGTCACCAGATTGGTTTAAAGATGAAAAATGATTACTACAAGTTTTAAAATAAATGCAAAAGCTTAAATTAGAGTAGTGGGGAAAGGAAAACTTAACACAAAGACTTATCTTGATTCACCTCCAACCACTTGAAGCTACATCCAGTCCTCAGCCACTGTCAGGATTTTCTTCACTATTTTGTGTATTCTTTGTACACCATAGCTGCTCCCAGCTACAAACTGAGTATTCTTTGTTTACAATAGCCACTCTTGGCTTCTAAACTCACTTCTCACCATGGCTAGCACACACCACTTGCTCACCACACTTACCTCTAAGGTATAAGTGTATGGACAATAGGATTTAGAAATGATTTATCTCTCACAACACTCCTAGAGTGGATAAACTCAGCGGAAGCTTAGAGAATAACACCCACAATAAGTTATATCAGAATGCTTTGGTAGGCAGAGAACAATTAAGTAGACTAAAAAGGCTTTTGATGAGCAAACAGAATTCTTGCACTATTATATTAGTCAATCATTGTTCTAACCCTTTATTCTTCATTGTGAAGGCCTTTTATAGCCTTCCTTAAACTAGCTGTTGGGTTTTTGCTGTTCCTAACACAACAAAAGCAAAACTAGTCGTTATTGATGCAGCTTTTCTTGTCTATTATATTTTTATCTTGTAGCATTGTGAGTAGACTGAGTTTGATGAGTCTTCTTAACTCTTGTTAGTTAGCCAAACTTCTCTAATATTTTTAAGTGACTCTTTCTTATTGAACATCATAGAATGATGGATTGTCCACGATGAAAACACTTGAGAAAGAGGGTCCTTGGAGATGCCTTTCAATCTTGATGCATTTTCTTGGATTTGTGTAAAGCGAGTATGCTCATCTTCAAATTTCTGATCTTAATTAGTCTAATCATAGATTTTCTGAGTCTTCTCACCGATGTTCACAATTTTATTGAATCTTCTTATAGCTTTCTTGAGTCTTCTCATGCCTTCATTGAGTTTTTTCATGACTCCTTTGAAACTTCTTTACTTTAGAACATGTCAAATTTTTAATCTTTGATGATTCCCCTTTAAAGACTAGTTAAGCTCAGAATCTATAGATCAAATACAAACCAACCACAAACCAAGTTAGTTTTGTAACACCCACAATAGGGTATCACATTTAAGACTAATTCTAATATAACTTACCCAAGTTGTAAAAGAATTAATCTTGTAAAAATATTGATTTTAAAATTTCTTTTGCGGAATAATTATAATTAAATAAAAACCTTTAAACATAAAACGTAATCAAAAGTAAACTCACCATACTTGCATGCATAGCAAAACATTGTTTGCAAATAATTTACATAATTACACACTCAAGTCCAAAAGTTAATTAATACATTACACACAATGAAAATATAAAATACTTAAGCATAACCTTCCCAAACCAAACTAAGGATTCGGGCCCTCAACAGGATCCTCCTCCTCTTCCTCGATGTCATCATTAAAGAAACTCGGCAGATATAACATACGTCAAGCAGGTGTCCTAACTGATGATACCACCGAATCTTCCTGTGGTGTATAAAAACTACCACCCCAAAGCTCACGTATATGCATCGTGAACTCTAGTCGCACCGAAGCATGCTACGTCAACACAGGAGTTCCACCTCTATTACCACTGAGGTTAAGAGTTAAGTCCCCGATATACACAAACTGCTCATTCCCATAGTCAAACCTCCACGTCAGTTCCCCCATGGAACTGTACTGTGACGAAACCAAGAACTTGACGTCTTGCCACCATAAAACAAACACAACAAAAGATACACTACTGGTGGTAAATAGAATTACTAGCTCCTTTGTCTCCTTGGTCTTCATCAAACATATACAATAAAACAAATATAATACAGCAAAGAAGTGAGATCCCCTACATCAATACCAATGAGGCAGTATAGAAAATGACAATAAATAGTACAGATACAATATTTTCACACACAGTCATATTATCACATCACAAATAATATATCAATTGACATAATTATCATGGCAATATGCTAACCTATTATGCACATGTACCAAGACCAAATCCTACTCCATGGAGCTAACCACAATTTCGAAGAGAAAGATAGGGAGTACATGTCTGTATATCGTTAGCCTCAAATCATGTGTCAATATTTCATGTGTCAACAAATCATGAAAAGAGTAGCAACTCTGTCAAGACCGTTGGTGTGTTTGCATAGGATACCACGATGCAGAGGTGCTACCAACTGGCCACATATGACTTTCCACACCCCAACGTCTCCAAGATCATTGAAGATCGTAACTATGCAATTCTCACCCGCACAAAGGTGTAATTTCCATCTCCTAGGCACACTTGCCTTAACCAAATAAGTCGATATGCTTTTCTATGCATGATGTATGATCCAAAACACATACAAACCTTATTCTTACAGTTTTTCACATGCATACACCATTTCTTGGCGGTATCACTTTCTAACATAATTGGGCCCAACACTATAGCCCGATAGCAAACTGTTGTTATTTCCAATTTCGTAAATATTTTATCACATTTTTTAAATCGCGTAACATTTTTCTTACGTTTTCAAATCACGTAAATATTTTTCAACGTTTTTCAAATCGCAAAAATATTTTTAAACATTTTCTCAATGCCGAAAGGATATTTAAACGTTTTCTTAATTGCATAGCGATTTTAAATCATTTTCTTAACCGCGTAACGTAAAAATCACTATTTTTAAATCGCATAAGGTTTTTCTAGCATTTTTCACTTACGTAAAATATTTCATTGCTTCCTAAATCTATTTATAACATTTTCTACATAATATAGGCAATTTGTCATTATTTAAAATATTATCCTACTAAGAATTCTTAACGTAATATTCTCTACTTATTCTTTACAAAAATTTAACTTCCTTGATTTACTTAAATATTTCAGCTCAAAATTTTCTAACGCGCTTCAAAACCCAAAGGGTGAGCTATACGTTAACCAATTTCAAGTTTCATCTTTATTTATTATTATAACTTAAATATTCTAATTTAATTCTAAACATTAAATGCATTTTCCTTTTTCTACTAAAAATTCATCAAATTGAATTCTTGTTAATTAATCACCTAAATCTACACTTAGGAAAATAACTTTAGATTTAAAACACTAAACTTTGGCATGTTGGCCAAAAATTCATTTATACTTTATAAATCATATTTAATCACTTTCCATCACATAATCCTTTACAAAACCCATTAGTTCAATTTCTTATCATTAAATCCTTTAATCCATGATTTAGAAAAATAATTTTGAAACATCTTGTCCTCTTGGTGGTGTAAAACCGTGAGCCTCCATAGGTTCTTTGGAACCTTCATACAACTTTATATCATATGAATCACATCCTAATTAATACAATAAATCATCATGCTTCAAGATCATATAATCAAAGCAATAAAACATACCAACCAAAAATTATCACAAACAAAGTAAGTTATAAATCATACAAGTGAATAAATCCTTATGGATTTTCTACCACAAACAAGCCACTTCCTCACCACCAACATATGGTTGATGAGGTTAATCTCCCTCTTACCTCAAAGAAGACAAAATCCTCCAAGTAGCTCCCTCCAAGAAATTTCGTGTAGCTTCACAAGAAAACCCTAACAAGCTTAAACCAATACAAGTCACAAACTAAGCTTGACAAAGAGAAACCATGGATCAAACATGGCTTAGAAACTCAAGAACCAAACTTAGAACCAAGAAACAAAGTTCTTACCTTTAGGAATAGAAAACTCAAGCTTGATTTCCAAGCACAAGATGGATGAACTAGCTTAAGTTCACAACATGAAAAGTTCTTAGAATGATATTTAGGTTTAGGAAATGGTGTTGGATGAAACTATAGAAGGTTGGAGGTTGGTGTTGGGTGTGGAGACCGAAAGCTTCACCAAGAGGAAGAATGGAGTTTTTCTTGAGTTAGGAAGAAAGAGAATAGAGAGAATGGCCTTTGGTCACAAAGTGATGAAGATGAAATGAAATTTCCTCTCCTTTGCTTGTGTTTTGCCGTGGAGGTGCATAGGAAGCAAGTCAAAGATTTTGGCTAGCACTTATGACTATCACATGGCCTATGTCATTAAGTGATCATGCCATGGTCACATTAGATGTTCAAGCTTGTTCATGAAGGCCCTAGAACCATGAAGTGGTCGTGGAGCTCAAAGGAAAAACAAACCAAGATTCTAATTCCATTGATTCCTAACTAAATTAGGCTAACTTAGTTAAATTTCTTAGTTTCTTTGCTAACTATCTAGTTACTTAGATATTATTCATCCATTCTAGAAGATCCTAGAATACTCTTGTAACTAGGAGCTCTAATGGAAAGCAAACTAAGTTTCCCATTTAGTTACTTCCTAGGCTTTATGCTAACTTAGTTTAAGTCATCTAGTTACATAGCTAACTAGTCTAGCTATTATCATTGACCATTTCCTATTGGTTCTCATCAAGTTTCAATTATTCTAATTGGTTCATAAAATAAATCATTAAATCTTTTTTTTCTACAAACTATTATCCAATGGATAATAGTTACAGAAATTATTACCCAATGGACAGAACATACTGTTTATAAGTTAGTATAAATGTGTCCATTGTATAATAAAATACAGAATATTTTTATTTCACAGATAAATTCTAAAAATTAAAAGATTGTGACATGTATCTCTCGGATTTAAGTTTAGTAAGATCCTCCAGCTCCGAATAAATCAGTAAAGATTTTCTCTAACCCAAAAATTATTATTTTCCTGACCCATAGTAAAATACACACCACGATCAAAAATAGTCATAGAATAGTCAAAATAAATTTACAGCACACAGAAATCACAAAACAGTACAATTTAGTCATTACTGTAAAATAACAAATTTTGGGGTGTTACAAGTTTATCTTATCATTATGAGATCATGTTTTCAAATATGGTTTGTTACTCATCAAAACTCATTACAAAAGGGACTTGGATCTAATAAGCTCAACATGCAAGAAGAGTCATATGCAATTCTCATCAACCAAAGTCATTTCAGGATCCATTCAATCATTAGATGGTCCTCTTAGACACTTGGATTATTGAGATTCAAATTTATATCATGATTGGACAAGAAAAAAAATCTCAAAATAATGCAAAACTAAGCTTTCTGACCTAAAATCACATGCAACAAAACAACACATATAAATAATAACCACAAACATCAATAGTGTAAGGCAAATGGGCAATAGCTCCAATCAAGCATCACATGAAAAATGAAGAGTCATAACATTCAAAATGATGACTATCCCCCCAAACCTAAGAGGAACAATGTCCACAATATTCAACAAAAAAAATACAAGAAAAACAACGAAAGAAAGACAAGAACAAAGGTAAAAGAGACTCCCTATGGTGAAGATCAAGTGAGCGAGAGCATAAGCATCCATGCTAATCAAGAATCCATGATTCAAAGCTCTAAAAAACCTGTTCTAGCAACTATGTCACATTGTAATGCCACTACACCTACACCAACACACTAGAAACATTGTTAAACATTGTAACATATAAAAACATGCTCTAAACAAAAATTAATCACACACACCATATAACACTTAAACAAACACAAATAAGTGAAATGGAAACTCAAAAAAAAAAACATCCTTAAACATAGAGAGAGAAGAGAGAGAAAAGAGAGAGAGAGAGAGAGAGAGAGAGAGTTAAGAACATAGGTTGCCTTATTTATAGTCCTAGCTAAACTTTGCCTAATGATCGGTTCACAGTGACTTGAATGGTGAAGAGTATGATGCTCCCTTTGCTTATGCACAATAGTGTTTCCTACTGTGACCAATGACTTGCAAAAAGACTCAAAAGAAATGTTTTTATCTTATATATATATATATATCTTTCAATTTTTTATTGGCCGACACTATATACATTCTCCTATAAAGGCTCTAAACTCGGGGAGGCACTTAAGCCCTCTGCAACACTAACTAACTACAAACAATCCTCTCCTCTTAGACACTTAGATTATTGAGATTCAAATTTATCTCATGATTAGACAAGAAAAAAAAATCTCAAAATAATGCAAAACCAAGCTTTCCGATGCAAAATCACATGCAACAAAACAACACATATGAGTAATAACCACAAACATCAACAGTGTAAGGCAAATGGGCAATAGGTCTAATCAAGCATCACATGAAAAATGAAGAGTCATAACATTCAAAATGATGACTATCCCCCCAAACCTAAGAGGAACAATGTCTACAATATTCAACAAAAAAAATATAAGAAAAACAACGAAAGAAAGATAAGAACAAAGGTAAAAGAGACTCCCTATGGTGAAGATCAAGTGAGCGAGAGCATAAGCGTCCACGCTAATCAAGAATCCACGATTCAAAGCTCTAAAAGACATGTTCTAACTGCTATGTCACATTGTAATGGCACTACACCTGCACCCACACACTAGAAACATTGTTAAACCATTGTAACATATAAAAACATGCTCTAAACAAAAATTAATCACACACACCTCATAACACTTAAACAAACACAAATAAGTGAAATGGAAACTCAGAAAAAAAAAAGCATCCTTAAACATAGAGAGAGAAGAGAGAGAAAGAGCTAAGAACTTAGGTTGCCTCCTAAGAACATATATATATAGGAACTTAGGTTGCCTCCTAAGAACATTTTTTAGTGCCAAGAAATTGGGTTTTAAATAATTTAGGACAAATCGCCTTCAAGAACATAATTGAACATTAGCAAAGATATGATTACAATTTATTATAGGAGGTAATGTAGTGGATTCATAGTCCTAGGCCTTTAAACCTTGGTTAAATCTTAACTTTTCTAGATTTAATTGATTTGAGTTTTGTTTTGATTTTAGTTGAGCTTTCACTATTGTTTATTACCGCTTAAATAATCAAAATCATCGTAAGAGTTAGTAATCAATTGATTCTCGTGGGAACGATCTTTATTTTACTACTTGTTTGATTTATGTGCCTGCGAAAAATTCACAATAAATTTTTGGTGTCATTGTCGGGGGATCGTGTTGATATTAACACAAGCAGCAATTTGGTTGATTTAAGCAATTTTTATTTTATATAATTTATTCTTTGAATTTTCAGGTATTATTTCTTTCTTATACGTAGAACGAGGGGTCAATACGATCTTACTATCTCAGTTGATCTTGAGATCAATAGGACACTTTGTAATATTAAAAGGGAAAGAAGAATACTGAGAGTTAAGGAAGACCACATGGCGAACAATAATAACTAAGTTGTTAATCAAGAGCAAAATTTAAGGGATTATGGAACCCCCAAAGCTAACGCTCATTAGTCTTCCATTGTAAGGCCACGTGTAGAGGCCAACAATTTTGAGATCAAGATGTCATTAATCTAAATGGTCCAACAATTGCAATTTAGCGGGTCAACAATTGAGTACCCAAATCAGCATTTGGATGAATTCTTAGAGCTATATGACACGATAAAGATTAATGCGATTTCAACTGATGCTATACGGATCAGACTTTTCCACTTTTCTCTTAAGGGGAATGCAAAGAAGTGGATTCACTCAGAAGTCCCAAATTCACTTACCACATAGGACTTGATGGATCAAGCTTTCTTGGACAAGAACTATCCGATTGGAAAAACAATCAAGTTTCGTCATGACATTACTACTTTCTCCCAAAAGGAAGATGAATCGCTTTATGATGCATGGGAGAGGTACAATGATCTCATTCGTCAGTGTCCACATCATAGCTTGCAAGATTTTGTTGTTATACAACATTCTATGTTGGGTTAACTTTTTTCTACAAAGGCAACTCTTGATGCCGCAACTAGCGGTGTTTTGATGGCAAAGACTCCAACAGAGGCAAGGGCTTTGATTAATGAGGTCGCTTCGAACATTTATTTATAGTCAAGTGAGAGATTATCTTTAAAGAAGCAAGCTAGAATGATATGTTGGTGTATGCCCTAGAGGCTGATACATTTTGTCTGTATTTATATACATTGTATTATGCTATTTTTTAATATACGAGGCATTTCATTTATTGTGTTCTTTTCGATAAATATGATAAAGTCCTTAGAATAGTAAGTTTGATGTCGTAGGACATCAAGTGGATGACTTAATCGTGAGATCCTATTAGATAAAATACTATTCTTAAATGTCCCTGGTTAAGTATTATTGTTAATTAGGACAACAATAATGCATTGAGACTAGTATGTGCATAGACTGATGGCCACATCTCACGGGTCATGGATATAAGATATCAAGTCTTCACATAGGTACATATTAGAGTAATAATGTACTAGACAAACCTGCCATGAGAACGCTACATGGATCGTTACGTGAGTGTCATAAGCGATTCTCATAGTGACAATGGTGTATGTGGTCTTTTGACCTGAAATCAATACGATTCCTATATGAGTAGTTGTGTGTTTTAATGCCATCAAATGTCATCTATAACAAGGTGATTATAAAGTCGATTATTGGATATACCGTGAATCATGCGAAGGGATGTGAGTGACCTAGATGAAATTTGTCCCTCCTACATAATAGGAGTGATATCTTCGAGCCCCTTGATTGAGTGAGGTTACGAAATGCATGGTGTAACATCCTCTTCAACATGTAGACTTGTAAATAGTTACAGAGGTAGCTTAATACTTGCTTAATATGCTTGTTTAATTTTGTGATAACCTGAGTTAGTTTAGGCATTTTGTTACAACTCAAAAGGTGAAAAATAGCTTAAAATGACCCATATATTAACATAAATGGTTTAGCTAATGGAAATAGATGTGGATAATTTATTTCTAAGTCACAAATGTGTATTTTGTGATGTGGTTTAAGTTTGAGAATTTTCAGAGTCAGTTTAGTATTTTTAGGCATATTGGTTATCTAACTAAAGCTGGAATGACTAGTCACAGATATGAAAAATGATAGTTTTGATGCAACAATAATTTTAATGAATTTTATGATTTATTTGAAAGCTATTGGAACTTGGAAAACTTGGTTTAGCTAAAGTTGAGTGTTTTTAGCATATCGGGAATTTTCAGTATAGAAACTAAATCCCTAAGTCATCCACAGTTTAGCCTCTTTCTTGAATCTCTTTTATGTGATATTTCAAGCCACATTTCTTGACTCTCATTCACTCTCTACACGGCTGAAATAGAGCAAGGAGAGAAGGAAGAGAAAAAAGAAAAAAAGGAAGAGAAGAAGAGGAAAGCTAAAGAGAAAAGGAAGCTTGAGGACTTGTGATCAATCCTTCATCATCTCCATCAAATTCTACAACTTATAGAGCTTGAAGGTAGAGGTTCTTGAACTCATTTTCATCTTTTTCCTCATTTTTCCAGGTAAGGTTCATTTGAGGTTTGATATATCAACTTGAGTTCTTGTGGTGTGTTATGTGATTTTATTGCGTGGATGAGTTATAAATGTTGTTTATGACTTGTTTATGCAAAGAGTTTGGATTAGAAACTAAAACTATCTATTTTGGACCTAAAATGCTCAAAGTGTAGGTTTTGGGATTTTGATGGGTGATTTTGTGTTTGGATCCATTTTTTGATGAAACTAGTTGGTGTTTTGTGTTTCCTTCATGTTAGTGAACTTGTTAGGAACTTGAAATCACCTAGAAATTGGTTTGAAGTGATCAAAATCTGTGATTTGTTCTAATAGAATAGTACCACGTTTATGTAAAATTCTGCAGAACTTGTTCTGGGCGTCCAACGCTCAAGCGATGGTGTTTGAGCGCTCAACGTACAGATAGAATATATGTGTAGTAGGACCTTCGGGCACTCAAGCGCTGGGAGTTGGGCACTTGGGCACCCAACGATCAGCAAAATAGGGCATTCTGACAGCCTGTAGTGTTTTTAGCATACTTGAGCTACGAATATCGAAATGACCTAATTCCAGAGCCATTTGAGAGCTAAGACATAAGGCTATTTGCCTATGAAATTTCAGAAATATTGAAGTTAGGATGTACAATTGGTGCATTCATGAAAATCACCTTTTTGATGTGAGTACCAGGATTTTTTAGGATTGTATTCTTGAGGTTTTGCCATTCTCTAAGTGTGGGGATCATTCTTATATGCTTTCCTAAGAGTGTTGAGATACAAATGGGGGTAATTCTTGGAGAGATTAACCATATGGCATATATTTAAATGTGGTGAAACCTTAGGCAAATCTATAAGTTAAAATGCCTTAGGGAATATCTAAAACTTTGATCAACATGAGGTTGACTTAAAAATCACTTGTGAAGTGATGGTGAGAAGTTTTAGGTAAGGAGATACTAGTTACATAGTTCTTGCTACCTTGTGGAATAAGTAATGCTAGGACATATATGTATTATTATTGGATAGTCACTTGGTTATGAGAATCTTGTGATATGTCTTAATTGTGAATAGAGATAGTTCTTGATACTTGGTTTTCAAACTTGGTACTTGATTACTTGATAGTTTCCTAATGTATTGTAACTTAATATGGTGTGCACAACCATATGGTCAGATAATAAGGTGTTGATCTAGATTCTCATAGCAAGAATGTTATTATGGTCAGGGTTACCGATATAGGGGTGATAATAGTACTCTTTCATTGGTGAGGGGAAGGTGGTTACCTATTACTAAGTGGGATTAGGCTTTTAGGCTTATTCTACTTCGTATATACAAGAAACTAAGGTTTCTGGGAAATTAATCAAGTAGCTTGTGTTTTTAAATCTTAAAATTGCATTAGCATTTCATAATCATTATATTAGTGCTTGTTTGAGCATAATCATACCTCATCTCATAAAGCATTGCATGGTTGATAATTGTATGAGTAATTGTCATTGCTTAATCAAATGATTGGTTGGTTGTTTGTTTGATAATATCTTAGGATTGTATGGGCGATCTTTTGATGTTATTGATAGTTGGATATTTGTATTATTTATAATATTACTGTGTTCAGTTCTTTGTTTGTTGTAAATGATTAACTGCTGGTCTTGATATACAATTACTGAGAAATTGTGATTTCTTATCCCTGTATATTTCATGTAATTACAGGTGAAGACCCTTCAAAAGAAAAGGGCAACAAAAAGAAGAAACAGAAGACTTAGTTTAGTAGTTGTACTTCTTTTTTTATTCTAGTTTGTATATTATTACCTTTCTGGTTTTATGTAAAAGTTTATGTATATGATATGGCTTGTTACCCAGAGATGTATGTATATATGATCTTTTATCATTCGAGGCTTTCTATATTAACTATAAAGGTTATTATGGATTTTTAATTACTTGTATTCTTAAAGGTGACATGATTAATACAATTTATCATGAAATTTTGCTCAAATTTTACGAAAAATTATGTTAGGGTGTTACACATGGCCATGCTCAAATGCGTCGATATGAGATATCAATCTGATTTGTTGTTATTAAGTCTACTTGGGTATCAAGAAACGAATGATTGAACTATACAAGGATGACACATTTCATGCCTTGTGTTCAATCTAGATATATGGACAAAGGGACTAAACTACACAATAACATTGATCACAGAAAGGTTATGTCAAATTATTGACATTCTTATTGCTTGGGTAGCAGTGATATGTTGCTAGATATCGCTCACTATTTGTAATATTAAAATGGGATTTTAATTTACTGCCAACATCATGAGAACCTACAAGATCGCACACTTAGAGCAGACTAAATTGGAGCAATAAGAATCCAAGTTGGACTCGGATTCATTTGTGGGCCGGACTCATAACATATGAGTCTAGGGTTGCACAGCTTACCTTGCTGCTACTTTCACTCACTTAAAGCAGTCAACTATTATAAATAGCACTGCTAAGGGGCTGTCAAGGCATGCATTACAAACCCTAGCTGCACTCGACAGAAACAGTGAATGAGAGAGTGATAGGTTTCTTCTCTTTTATTCACAGCTAGCACTATGTGAGAGAGGCGCGACTCCTATTTATGGATATTAGACGTTCATGAATCTGCTTGTGTGGATAATGCAGAGACATCGTCGTTGTTACGGTGTTGGTGATTCATGCCACTTGTTTTGATCACGCTTCAAGAGGTAAACATTTTTTAAAACTCGGAGTATGGCTTTTTCGCATGGATCCTTGGTGGGAATTCTATTTTTCGCTACGTGATGTATCTGCGATTCCCAACAGTGTTATTAGAGCCACTTGCGAAACCATGATTCGATTTTTCTGTTTTCATTTTGTATGAGATAACATGATCGATGTTCTGTTTTTGGTAAAAGATGTGATCTTTAATATGTTATTTTAGAAAACAATTGAAACCTTTTGCGAAAACATATTCTATTTTATGTGTTGTATGCAAAATTGTGATGTTGTTTTCAAAAACCATGAAGTTGTTCATATGTTCTTTGAAAACCATCTTGTATTGAGATGTATGTTTTTACGAAGCTTTCTGGTATGTATATGATACGTACAATGTTATGCATAGCGGTGCGAAGCAAAGGTTATGGAATCCTTGTTCTTGATGCGCGGCGCAAGGGTTTAGGAAACCTTGCTCTCAGTTTGCAGCAGCAAGGGTTATGAAATCCTTGTTTCTGCACAAATGGTGCGGTGCAGGGGTTTTGGAAACCTTGTTTCTATTTTGCGGCAGCGGCATCAAGTGTTGATGTCAAGCTGTCAAGGAGGCGCAAGAGGTTCAAATTTGAAAAGCAACACAAGGGTTCCCCATGGCACATAAAATGTTCATGTGTTTTCGGGTTTATGGTTCAAGTGTTGACACCTTAGCTATCAAGGGAGGCACAAGAGATTCAGCTCTTGTTTATGGTTCAAATTTTTGGGTCGGGGCACTACCTCGCACCTTCGTCGGGGCAGCCCTGTTCTATCTTTGCGTAAAGCATCTTTTCTGAGGCGCGATATTCAAATCCATTTTTATAACTCACAAAATAATAATTTGTTATTACTTTGTGTTTATGTGTACTTTGTAGTGCATGGTTATGGCTTTAGTCCTCCTTTTATGGTATTTTGGTTATTTTAAAATACGACTTGCGTGTCGTGTCTTTCTCTTTACATTCTAATTGTACATTCTCTTCTCACCTAACTCCCCTCGAATGTAAAAGAAGTTTCTATATAATGTAATCTTGATGTAGAGGTATGAAGGCAACATCAAATAAGGACATTGGTGGGAGACGCTTATGAAGTTGGTTCGCTCCCTCATTTTAGTTAATGGTTCTCTCTTAGGGGCCATAACCATGTCATATTTATTATATGCTTTGTATGTATAAGATGCGTGGATGATGTTTATGGTATAATAAACAACTTAATAAATGGTGAGATCTAATAATAATAAAAATTCCCTCAAAAGCAAATATTAAGTCATTATCTGATGTCTTCCAATGTGTGGCACTCGTCAAGACAAGTATCAATTAAGTGTAGGTTTGCCAAAGCAAGATGTCTTTATCTATATTAGTAAGACGCGATGGGATAAGGGTAATATCCATCTG
The DNA here is from genome assembly GCA_029884605.1 of Ormosia emarginata. Lineage (NCBI taxonomy): Eukaryota > Viridiplantae > Streptophyta > Magnoliopsida > Fabales > Fabaceae > Ormosia > Ormosia emarginata. The sequence continues at coordinate 14,108,227 of JAQQTP010000044.1, read as the reverse complement.
TCAACCATTGGATCTGACTTAACTAGGCCATTTCCATAGGATTGAAGGCTTAGAAGCATGGAGTTGGGCTTTAGTCCATTGGATGGATTAGAATAAGTGTTATTTACCCAACTATCCAAGAGTTGCATGTGATGTAATTGGAAAGAGTTTCCTACCTAAATAACCGAATTTTGGGTAATCAGCCAAAGCTGACTCAAAGCTAGGTGAAATATAGATCTTGGCCCACTAGGAAATCTTACGATGGGATTTTCTGAGTCAATGCTGAGGGTCATTGATTTGAATAAAATAGCGTGAGATACATTTAATTAAAGACCTTGTTAAATATGTTTATGCCATGATACTTATATTTTGTTTATTTCTATTGATAGATTACCATGGCAACAAACACTTCAAGTAACTTATCATTGCGATTAGTCCTTGAGAAAGACAAGTTATCTGGGACAAATTTCCTAGACTGGTATAAGAATTTGAGGATTGTCCTCAAGATGATGCCTTGGAAAAGATGCTTATAAGAAGCTTATAAGAACCACCAGCTACTAATGCCCCTATAGCTGAAAAAGATGCTTATAAGAAGCTTCAAGATGATGCCTTAGACATCGGATGTCTAATGCTAGCCACCATGAACTTTGAGCTCCAAAAGCAACACGAGAACATGGATGCCTACGATATAATCGTACACCTCAAAAAGCTCTATCAAAAGCAGGCTAGACATAAGAGATACGAGATCTCTAAAGCATTGTTTCAGTGCAAACTAGTAAAAGGAAGCCCTGTTGGTGCTTATGTACTCAAGATGATTGGGTACATTGAAAAGCTAGATAGACTTAGTTTTCCTTTAGGCCAAGAGTTGGCCACTGACTTAGTCCTGCAATCGTTGCCGGAAAGTTTTTGTCAATTTGTCATGAACTACAACATGAATGAAATTGACAAATCACTACCAGAGCTGCTCAGCATGTTGAGAACTGCTGAGCTGAACATAAATAAAGGCAAAAGAAATGCCATAATGATGGTCCAAAAGAATAAGGGCAAGAAACAACAGAAAAAGCCTCAGGACAAGTGGAAGGGCAAGGGCAAGGATAAGTCGAAGCCTAACACTTGTGGCTTGAAACCAATGGGTGGAGTAGCTAAGGAAGGTACGTGCTTCCACTGTGGTCAGACCCGACATTAGAAAAGGAACTGTGCCAAGTACCTGGAGGAGCTCAAGAAGAAGAAGGGAAGCGAGATTTCCACTTCAAGTATTTTTGATATAGAAGTCAATTTATCTACTTTTGCATCATGGGTATTAGATACTGAATGTCGATCTCACATTTGTGTAAATGTGCAGGATCTAAAGAACAGTAGACCATTGACTAAGGGTGAAGTCGACCTACGAGTTAGAAATGGAGCAAAGGTTGTTGCCTTAGAGTAGGCACTTACTTGTTATCTTTGCTCACTAGGCTTATAATAGAGTTAGAGAACTGCTATGTTGTGCCTGCTATTAGCAGGAATATCATTTTTGTTTCTTTTTTGGACAAGAAGGGCTTTACATTAATTATAAAGGACAAATGTTGTTCCATTTATTTGAATGATATTTTTTATGGTAGTGCACAATTGAGTAATGGACTTTATGTCCTTGATCTCAAAATGCTCGTCTATATCATAAATTCAAAGAGGTTTAAATCAAACGATATAAACCCAATTTATCTCTGACATTCTCGTTTGGGCTACATAAATGAGAAACGTATCTCTAAACTTCATAAAGATGGATTCTTGGACTCATTTGATTTTGAATCATATGAGATATATGAATCTTGTTTATTGGGAAAGATGATAAAGGCCCCATTCACTGGACAAGGTGAAAGGGCTAATGATCTTTTGGGCCTTATACATAGTGATGTATATGGACCCCTAAACACACTGGGTAGAGGCGATTTTCAGTACTTCATTACATTTACTGATAATTTCAGTAAATATGGATTTATATACCTTATGAAGCACAAATCAGAATCCTTTGAAAAGTTCAAGGAGTTCAAGAATACAAAAGCAACTTGGTAAGAGTATTAAAGTCCTTTGATCAAATTGAAGTGGTGAATACTTGAGTCAACAGTTTGATGATCATCTGAAAGAGTGTGGGATAATATCTCAACTCACTCCTCCATGAACACCATAATGGAATGGTGTATCTGAAAGGAGGAACCGGACCTTATTGGACATGGTCCGATCCATGATGAGTCATACAGACATTTCAAACTCCTTCTGGGGACATGCTCTATTAACAATAGCTTTCATGCTTAACTGTGTTCCATCTTAAAAAGTTCAAAAGACACCATATGAGATATGGACTGAGAGATGACCCAATTTATCTTTCATGAAGATTTGGGGTTGCGAAGCTTATGTCAAACGTCAAGTTTTAGATAAGCTTGGGCCCAAATCAGATAAATACTTCTTTGTCGGGTATCCCAAGGAAACCAAGGGATACTATTTCTATAATCTCATCGAGGGCAAAGTGTTTGTCGCACAGACTGCTATATTCCTAGAAAAGGAGTTTATCTCCAAAGAAATCAGTAGGAGAAAAGTGGAACTTGAAGAAGTTCAAGGCTCACAGAGTAGCAACGAACCAATGGTGGAAATAAAGCAGCATCCACAAAGTGTTGTGGAAAAACAGCCTGCTCCAATAACACAAGACCTGCGTAGGTCTAACAGGATACGTCATCAACTAGAGAGATATGGATTTCTCATGACCCAACAAGGTAACGTATTGCTCATGGATCAAGATGAGCTTGTGACTTACCAGGAAGCCATTATTGGCCCAGAATTTGAGAAATGGCTTGAGGTCATGAGATTTGAAATAGAATCCATGTATGCCAACCAGGTATGGACCTTGGTTGACCTACCTGAAGGGGTAAAACCCATTTGGTGCAAATGAGTTTTCAAGAAGAAAACCAACATGGATGGTAATGTGCATACCTTTAAGGCACGATTAGTAGCTAAAAGTTTCAAGCAAATTCATGGTGTAGACTATGATGAGACTTTTTCCCCAGTTGTGATGCTTAAATCCATTCGGATTTTGCTTGCTATTGCATCATACCATGATTATGAAATCTAGTAAATGGATATCCAAACTACTTTCCTTAATGGAAATCTTCTCGAAGATTTGTACATGACATAACCTGAGGGTTTTTCCACTCTAGAGGATGCTGGAAAAGTGTGCAAGTTGCAACGATTTATTTATGGATTGAAGAAAGCTTCCAGAAGCTGGAATCTTCATTTTGATGATACAATAAAATAGTTTGGTTTCATCAAGAAAGAAGAAGAATCTTGTGTCTACAAGAAGGTTAGTGGGAGCACAATTGTCTTTTTGGTGTTGTATGTAGATGACATACTACTCATCGGAAATGACATCCCTACCCAACAGTCTGTAAAGACTTGGTTAGGGAAGTGTTTTTCTATAAAGGACTTGGGCGAAGCCACCTATGTGTTAGGTATCAGGATCTACAGAGATAGATCATAGAGACTACTTGGCCTAAGTCTGAGTACATGCAACACCTTACTGGGGATGTCACATTTCCAAACAATAATAATAAAACATTTACCCAAGTTATAAATTATTTCGTAATATATAATAATATAGGTTGTAAAAATATATTTTTTTTGAAACATTATATTATAAAATAAAATAAACAGAACATAAAATAAAACAAACTATTACAATACACACCATAATTATACATATGATTTTGTTTTTAATAGGTACAAATAATTTACATATTATAAATCATTTAATTAAAATTAGTAAACTGTCTGGTTTAAAGCAAACCATAAACTAGCCCAAGCATAACACTAAAAGTTCTGATCCTCCGAAGAATCCTCCTCGGGAAGATCATCGAAAGACAGAAATACTCTGGTAACACCGTACCACGCTGCAATCAATCCATAAGATATGGATTATCTCGAGGTTCGCTTTCCTCGAACTGGTCACTCGGTTGCTACTCCTCGTTGTATTGACAATCCAGCAGTTGCTCCTCTTCTACTTCTTCGACGACTTTACGGAACATAAATAATAATACAAAAAATATATACAAAGAGGTGAGACAATCTACATCATTACCAGCATAGCAGTAAAGAAAACGGCAATACAAACAAATATAATAGTTAATATAACAATTCATATTATCACATATGCAAAATATCATAAATCAAATTATAACTATTCACACAGTGATGTAGATTAAATATGTCATGTTCTCAGACTCGTTCCTACTCCATGGAGCTAAACACAAACATCATAGAGAATGATCCGGTAGACATGTCCACACATAAGGCTACCTCAACCAACTATTACACAGTCAAATACGTCGTGTAAACAGCACACAGTCAAATACATCGTGTGAATGGTACACAGTCAAATACGTCGTGTATGACTAGGCATAGTACCAGACAATGCCCAATAGATCATGATTAAGAATAGTATTTGTCGAGATCGCTAGTGTGTGTTATCAGTTACCACGGCCCAAAGGAGCTACCAACTGTCCACATGTGGAATCTACTGCACACTAACGCCTCCAAGTTCTCCACATGAACACACTACGCCTATCACACCCGTAACACAGTGTAATTCATCTCGTCAGTCAATCGTCAATTTTAACCAAATTGACATACCACTCTATGTATGTAATGATCCATAATTACAAAAATACCCTCAGTATCACCATGAATCATAATTACATAAATATTCTCATTGTCACCATAATTATAAAAATACCCTTAGTATCAATAATTCCAAAAACAATATGTCTCCACTTGACAGTACTATTTCCCAACATGTCTGGGTCCACCACTTTGGCCCGATGATGATCACATATTTTATACATTAATAAACACTCATTTTTAGTCATTTACACTCTCTATTACTTAATTGATTAAGTCTAGTTATGTTTTGTAAGTTTGGACTCAAATTGGACTTAATTGATTTTTTCAGCACTATTTTGGTCTTACGATATTTTTGTATTTCAGCCATATCTTGAGTTCTAAATGTCTGATAATTATGAATTTTATCTTGTAGGAAAGATAAGAGAGAGCTCTACAACTTTGATGAAGAGCTCAAAGTCTCAATCAGACATCTAGTAGAGCTAATTGGGCTTGGAAGACAGAACACGAGTTTTGTGTCTGATACCTAAACAGTGTACAGTAATCAAAGCATAACTCGGGCTGCAAGAATTATCTTGGGCTAAAATTTGGACATTTGAAAGTTAAGACCCAGATCTAAAACTTTCATGTTGAACACAAAACTTGATTCGGGCTCCTTGATGGTGATATTGGGTCTGAAATTCAAAACAAAGGTGCTGAAACTGGGCCTGAACAGTTTGTAGTAATTGGGTCATATCTTGGGGTGTAGGACGAATTTTTGGGTGATTCTAGAGCCATTGGAAAGCTTAGACAATTTCCTAGAACTTTCATGAAGACCACTTGGCTCGAAAATGACGAAATCAATGACTTAAGCAATGAATGATTTCAGAGACAAGAAATCTCAATGATTTTTCACTCTTATCCTCACCATTTGGCATTCTCAACTCATTCATCCACTCATCCCACCTACCCCTAATCAGCCCCTTTGTCATTTTGTATCCCTAATCCTCTATAAAAGGCACCATTGGCTGACCATTTGGAGCACTTGGTGTTAGGCTTAGTTTGTACAAGTTAAGGTTATGTTTGTTTATTGTTTTCCTTTGTTGTAATTTTCTCTTGTTCTAAATTGAAGTCATGTTTATCTTTCTCTTCTTCTCTCTTTCTTTCTTCTTATCCATGAGTAAGTAAATCTTCATCTTGCTTGGGTGAAAGAGTGAAGCTCTTGGTAATGAAATAAGGTTAGATTATTTTATTTCTTGTTCTTAAATGATATATTATTAAATGAACATTATATGTGTTGTATTTTGTTTCCAATCAATTTAGAAACCTTCTTTGTTAATGGAGATCTTGATTTATTGTAGACAATAGGATTGGCACAGTGAATGCTTGAACTCATTTACAAACGTTGGTAGATAATGAAAGGAATCATAATATGATTACATATATAATTGAACTTTGAATGTTATATTCTCCGATTGGAACCTCCGTTGTGTGTGGATTTCAATTGAGTTAAAAGAGAAATAATCTTACCTTTAATTTATTACCAAGAGTGGATCTCCTAACCCAAGCAAGCCCTTAAATTCATTTGTGAACTTGTTTTATTACTTTTGGTGTTGTGACAAATCCACTTCTTACCTCAATTAATTTTTCTTCATCAATTCCCTGTGGATCGACCTCAGACTCCCGAGAAATTTACTACTTGAGACAACCTGCACTTGGGTTTGCATCCTTAAATCCAGCAGTCAAGTTTTTGGCGCCGTTGCCGGGGACTTGATTTGAAGTTTTGATTTATTGAGGTTCGTTTTCTTTAATAAAATCTATTCTCTCTTCTCCCTCACCGGAGCAAAAGATCGGCTTGCCGATCCTTCGGTTTCTTTACTAACTCTCTAACTTTCTAACTATCTAACTCTAACTTACTAACTTGCTAACATACTAACTTTCTAACTTTTATATTTATGTCATTTATCTTTGTTTTTAATTTTATTTATTTATTTTCGTCATTTTTTTTTCGTCAGTGGGGGTAACTCTCCCTTTTATTTTACACATTAACTTAGTGGGGGAAACTCTCCCTTTTACTTTTCTGTTATTTATTTTTCCGTAATCTAACTTAATAAAATAATATTTCTTCTTCTCTTCTCTTTCGTCGGCTCTGTGGGGCTCTATCACTCTCCGATTTTCATATTTAAATTTACTTTCTGCACTTTATTTTTTTTTTTTTTTAGGTGGTTGGTTTATACCACATCCCTGTTAATATTTAATGGTGAGTGACACCGCCATCTTGTACATTATTTTTTGTTTATTTATTTTTAGTTATTTATGTATTTATGCTTAATTTGTATCGTGATTTAAATTCTGGTCATCTAGTTAAAATTAATTCTGGTACTTTATATATTAACTTGTTTGAATCACAATCACACACAATTGACACAATGGCTGACAATGAAAGTATACATGATGAACCAGAAAATCAATAGTTGCGAACCATGCGTGAATATTTGCAACCACCTCAAAATTCTAGTCCATCATGTTTTATCTTTCCACTCAATGCCAATAATTTTAGATTCAAACCAGGTATGATTTCTTTACTTCCTAATTTTCATGATTTAGAATCTGAAAGTCCATATTTACATCTGAAAGAATTTGAGGAAGTATGTATTGCCTTCAATGATCAAAATTGCACTGAAGAGATTGTTAAGCTTAAATTGTTTCCTTTTTCTTTAAAAGATAAAGCAAAATCCTGGCTTAACACTTTGAAACCAAGATCAATTGGCACATGGCAAGAAATGCAAGGTGAGTTCTTAAAGAAATTTTTTCCAACACATAAAACCAATGCTATGAAAAGACAAATCCAAATTTTTTTCCAAAATTCAAATGAAGCATATTTTCAATGTTGGGAACGATTTAAAGATTTGTTAAATTCTTGCCCACATCATGGTTTTGAAAAATGGCGCACTATAAGCTTCTTTTATGAAGGTTTAACTTCTGAAACTAAACAATTTGTGGAAACAATGTGCAATGGTGAGTTTCTTGATAAAGAACCTGATGAAGCTTTAGACTATTTGAACCAGTTGGCTGAAAATTCTCAATCTTGGCATAGTACTAATATTTTTGAAAATTCAATTAGATCTAATCTTGCAAGTGCTAATAAAGGAAAATATCACCTTAGTCAAGAGGAAGATCTAAATGCTAGATTTGCCAGTTTGGCTAGAAAGGTTGAAGGCATGGAATTAAGAAAAGCAAAAGAAATCAAATCTGTGCAAAATGAAGAAATTTGTGGTATTTGTGATGACTTAGGACACTCAACACATGAATGTCCTAACATTCCTATTTTTAAAGAAGTTGTACATGAGCAGGTAAATGCAATGAATAATTTTAACAAGCCATTGACTTCTTCTTTTTCAGATACATATAATCCAGGATGGAGAAATCACCCGAATTTCAGCTAGAGGAATAATACTCAGTCACAATTTGTGTAACCACCACCTCCTCAGGCACAACAGGACTCTCAAAATTCTCAAGGATATGCACCTTATGTCCCACCATATAGGAAAAACCTTGAAGAAACACTGCGTGCATTCATAGAAAAGCAAGAGGCCATTAATAAACAAACTAATCAAACCATGAATGACATAAAAGACACTCTTGCTAAACTTTCTTCTGCACTCATCATTCATGAGAAAGGAAAATTTCCTTCTCAACCTCAACCAAATCCCAAGGGTCAGTACAGTCTAAATGAGGGGAGTTCAGAAAACTAACAAATGGACCAAGTCCAGTCAGTGATAACTCTTAGGAGTGGAAAGGTTGTTGAAAAACAAATCCTCAAATCTTGTGAGAAAGAAGATGAGCCAATTCCCCAAGAAAATGAAGAAGTTGACCAAAAGGAGACCAAACTCTCGCCTTCACCCCCATTTCCTCAAGCATTGAAAAATCCAAAGAAATTGGACCATAACACTGGAATTTTTGAAATTTTGAAACAAGTGAAAATTAATATTCCTCTGTTAGATGCTATCAAACAGATTCCTTCTTATGCAAAATATTTGAAGGACTTGTGCACTGTTAAAAGGAAATTAAATGTAAAAAAAAAGCATTTTTGGTAGAACAGGTAAGCTCCATTCTTCAAAATAATAATGCGTTGAAATATAAAGACCCTGGTTGTCCTACAGTGGCGGATACGGTACTCCGTGACTCTCAAGTCGGTTTGTTTTTCAGTTTTCCAAAATAACTGAATCCTTCTTCTCCTTTCAAATGGATGTCATTCTTTCAAACCTGAGAAAACATTTTCCTTCTCTCCCTCAAAATGCTCTGAAAAAATCTACAAAGTTCGATGTGAAAGATTGAGATTATTAATGCACAAAGGTATGCCGAAGATGTGCGTCTGGATAATTGAAGCAAAGGTCCGACTAGCGGTGAGTCTTCAATTTCATTTGACTCATACATGCCGGTATTGGAAGAAGTTCGTATTCTAAAAGGAGAAGAGCAAAAAGGTTAAAACCAACAAATGTGGACGATGGAATTGTAACATGCAATGTCGTTCTTTGGGGATGGTTTCCGCAAATAGATTCTTCATTAAGAATGGACTGAGTAAGGAGTCATTAGATGATATCTTATTGACTCTTGAAGATGTGTTCTTATGGATTGATGCATGAAATTCTTAATTTGTAGAATCTCTTCAAGGATGAAGAAAAACGCTGTCTTGAGAATCTCTAAAAGACCTTGTTTGCCAATTTATAAGAAAAATAGATGGGAAACTTATCCTCGACTCATAGAAGGCATTTAAGTCATTATTGGACGTTAAACCGTTAGGCGATGTGAGCCATATCCACAACAATCTAATGTTCTTCTTCTTCATGTAATCTTTAAAAAAAAAAAAGAAAAAAAGAAAAAAAAAAGAGAAAAAAAAAAATGTTTGAACAAGGGCGATCCGAAAGAGTACCATGGCTTTAATTAATTGTGGAGCCCGGCCTTTGGTGACCCATCATTGACTCGTGGACCTTTGTACGCCGGTCTAAAAAAAAAAGTTTGTGAGTGTCTCTTGCACCACACGCAAGATAAAGATATGTCACTGACTCATGACGCCAGAAGTATAAAGATACGTCATGAAAGTCATGACAGTATGTCATCATTTATATCTTTTTTATCTTTGTATGATTTTGCTTTATTTTGGTTTTGGACAGACGATCCTTTGAGCAGGGTCCTTCAGGGGTTTTTAGACTTTTTTACCCTGATGGTTTTCTTGAAGTCACAAAAAAAATTCATTAACCTTTGATCTTTGATCCTGACCCAGCAATAACTCAGATAGATTGGTCAGCAGGAGGCAGTGAGGGAAACAGGATGAAAAAGGAGCCAGATTTGACACTTCGTTGAAAGCTTTCCTTTACTTTGGATTTATCATACTTTGTTTTTGTTTAAATTTGTGTCAGATTTCTCTAACAGGTAATATCTTCTATCCTTTACTCATCTATATTTTAACATTGAGGACAATGTTGTAATCTAGTTGGGGGGGAAGGATAGTTGACTACTAATTTTCTTTTCTTTTCTTTTTGGGAAGTATGATATGATTGTCATGGACTTATTAAACTAATGAATGATGGCGTAAGGTAATTTTACTCAGTCTATCTAAATTGGGAAGTATGTTTAGTGATATGACTGTCAGAAACCTATGCATAGTAAAACCAATTAGTGATGGCAGAGTAAGGAGTAAATTTTGGAAACAATTTATTATTCTTGAGACGTATCTTAGTTGGGGTAGTAATTAATTAGTATTGATTTGTGGAAGTAACAAAGTTTTTGTCTTTTGATTTCCTTTGAAAGATTCAAGTGAATGCACTCTCACATCCTTTGAAGTAATTGAGATTCTTGGATCTTAGCATAAATTGTCTTCTTTATTAAAAATCACAAGCTTGGAAATGAATGTTGATATGATGGATTGAGAATGATAAAAATATGCCTGGTGAGATTTTGAGCCTATTGATGAATGGATTGAATATTTATACCATTCTCTTCTTTCTTGTGTGATTTTCACTCATGGAATTGTTACTCTAGAACTTGTTTTGATTCTTTTTGAGGCTACATTTTCACATGCATACATTAATATGATTGTGGTATTTTAAAATAGCTACTTTGACCAAATAGCCATCCTTGTATATTTTCCATTGTGTAACCCCTTTGAACTTGTTTGACCATTCCTTGTTTTTAGCTCATCTCATCCTTCAAAAAAAAATTTAAAAAAAAATGTTTTAACCCAACCTTAGGGAATAAGAGAGCATTGACCTTGTTCTTGAACAAGTGTGGGGGTGTGTGTGCAAAATGATCCAAAAAAAAAAATTTGAACACCGTTGCAATCAAAGGATTATCAGAATAAAGGTGGATGCTTGGAAACAACAGGAAGAAAAGGAGAATGTTCAAGTCTAACAATGAATTCAATTCACCAATTTGGGATTGATCTTCAACAAAACATTAGTCAAATGTTGGTGATTGTCCTTTATGATGAATGTTCTCAAACATTTTCTCCACTCTAACTGTACCATAATGCTCTTTTATTCTCTTCGGTATTTATCTTTTCATATCCATATTATTCCTTCTCCTTTACCATGACCCCATTACAACCTTGAATAAAGTCCTCTTGATTTTTGTATGCATGTGTTTTGAGTAGCGGAGAAGTAGAAGATAAGCAAGCTTATCGTAGTGCAATTGTTCATGGGTTGAATAGAGTGAAATACTTACCTATTAAACACTTGAGAGATTGATAGTGAATTCTGTGAGGATCTATCATTCTTGATTCATTCTTTTCAACTGAAGTTTCCTTGCTTGTTGGTTTGAGATGTGAAGAAATGTTACCTCATTAATGCTTTGATCCCTTAAATTTCTCTTCTTGCTTCATCAAGTCTTTTAGAGTTTTTAACTTTTGAGTCTGTGTCATTTTTCTTTGTCTCATAACTTTGGTCTTATGTGTTTGGCTCAAGAGTGCAAAAAGCTAAGTGTGGGGGAATTTGATGATCACATATTTTATACATTAATAAACTCTCATTTTTAGTCATTTACACTCTCAATGTACTTAATTGATTACGTCTAGTTATGTTTTGTAAGTTTGGACTCAAATTGGACTTAAGTGATTTTTTCAGCACTATTTTGGTCTTATGCTATTTCTGTATTTCGGCCATATCTTGAGTTCTAAATGTCTGATAATTATGAATTTTACCTTGTAGGAAAGATAAGAGAGATCTCTACAACTTTGATGAAGAGCTCAAAGTCTCAATCAGACATCTAATAGAGCTAATTGGGCTTGGAAGACAGAACACGAGTTTTGTGTCTGAAACCTAAATAGTATACAGTAATCAGAGCATAACTCGGGCTGCAAGAATTATCTTGGGTTGAAATTTGGATATTTGAAATTTAAGACCCAGATCTAAAACTTTCATGTTGAACACAAAACTTGATTCGGGCTCCTTGATGGTGATATTGGGTCTGAAAGTCAAAACAGAGGTGCTGAAACTGGGTCTGAACAGTTTGTAGTAATTGGGTCATATCTTGGGGTGTAGGACGAATTTTTGGGTGATTCAAGAGCCATTGGAAAGCTTAGACAATTTCCTAGAACTTTCATGAAGACAACTTGGCTCGAAAATGACGAAATCAATGACTTAAGCAATGAATGATTTCAGAGACAAGAAATCTCAATGCTTTTTCACTCTTATCCTCACCATTTGGCATTCTCCACTCATTCATCCACTCATCCCACCTACCCCTAATCACCCCCTTTGTCATTTTGTATCCCTAATCCTCTATAAAAGGCACCATTGGCTGACCATTTGGAGCACTTAGTATTAGGCTTAGTTTGTACAAGTTAAGGTTATGCTTGTTTATTGTTTTCCTTTGTTGTAATTTTCTCTTGTTCTAAATTGAAGTTATGTTCATCTTTCTCTTCTTCTCTCTTTCTTTCTTCTTATCCATGAGTAACTAAATCTTCATCTTGCTTGGGTGAAAGAGTGAAGCTCTTGGTAATGAAATAAGGTTAGATTATTTTATTTCTTGTGCTTAAATGATATATTATTAAATGAACATTATATGTGTTGTATTTTGTTTCCAATCAATTTAGAAACTTTCTTTGTTAATGGAGATCTTGGTTTATTGTAGACAATAGGATTGGCACAGTGAATGCTTGAACTCATTTACAAACATTGGTAGATAATTAAAGGAATCATAATATGATTACATATATAATTGAACTTTGAATGTTATATTCTCCTATTGGAACCTCCGTTGTGTGTGGATTTCAATTGAGTTAAAAAGAGAAATAATCTTACCTTTAATTTATTACCAAGAGTGGATCTCCTAACCCAAGCAAGCCCATAAATTCATTTGTGAACTTATTTTATTACTTTTGGTGTTGTGACAAATCCTCTTCTTACCTCAATTAATTTTTCTTCATCAATTCCCTGTGGATCGACCTCAGACTCCCGAGAAATTTACTACTTGAGACAACCTGCACTTGGGCTTGCATCCTTAAATCACGTAGTCACCCGTCAGTAAAAATTCCTATTCCTATTAGTCGCGCAAACATTTCCTTACTATTACTATTTTTCAACGTTTTCTCAATCGCGTAGTTTAAAATCCACTATTTTAAATACGCGTAAGCTATTTCTACTATTTTTCACTGTATAAAATATTTCTTGACATTTCAAATTACATTTTTAAACTTTCCAAAACTAAAAATATTATTTGGACATCATTTTTCATTTTTCTTACAAAAATTACTCTAAGTAATAATTTTTGACATTTTTTTCAAAAATTCGATTTTAATAAATTCTTCTACAGTTAATTTTATTCTTTAACTACGTAAAATATTTCCTTGCTTTCTAAATGCTATTTTGAAATGTTTTTCAATACTTGCTCATTATTAATCAATTTTGACAGCATTTCGTTTAGAAAATCCAGCAAGTGATATTTTCTACGTATTCCATTTAAAAATTCCTTTATTTAATTATAACCATAAAATACACTTTGAAAATTGCTAACTTACTTTAAAACTCAAAGGTAAGTATTTTTCAAGTGTCTAAAATTTATTTCTTTTCTATACTAGACTTCTAATAAAAATTTGTTTACTTATTTGGTTCTTGAAAATCCATTGTAAATGAATTCTTTTTAAGTTAACTAACTAGTCTACACATAGAAAATAAATTTTGGATTAATTATACATTAAAAAGCATTTTTGACCGAATTCCACCATTCTTTGTACAAATCATTTTTTTAAATTATTGTAAAATCCATTAACTTAATCAAATCAATTAAGTCATCCTTTCAAAAATGGTTGAGAATATTTTGGTTCTCTTTTTTCAAAGTAAAAACCGTGAGCTCTTCATTATGTTTTCTTTGGAACACTTATGCAAATCTTAACATATTATTCATATCTCACAATAGATATCATATATCTATAAACACATACCATATATTAAATAAATCATAAAACACATACCAAAATATCAAAGCTATAGACATGCTTACATGCATAATAAATCACAAATAGAAAAGACAATAAACATGCACACAAAATTAATCACAACTAGAAAAGACAACAAACAACCAAGTGAATGAATCCTTATGGATTCTTCACCACCATTACATCCATTTTCTCACCACCACACATGGTTGATGAGATTAAATCTCCCTCTTACATATAAGGAAGACAAGATCTCCTTGGACTCCTCCTTAGAAAATTTGTGTAGCTTCAACAAAAATCCTAACAAGCTTGACAAATTATAAAGTCATAAACTATGGTTGAAAAAGATAAACCATGGATCAATCATGGCTTAGAACATCAAAAATAAAATTAGAAACAAGAAACAAGAATTTTCACCTTATAGGAAAGAAACTTCAAAGTGATTTTCCAAGCTTCAAATGGATGATTTTGTGAAAACTCATAACTAGAGATGTTCTTAGAATATGGCTTAGGTTTAGGAAATTATGTTGGATGAAATTTTTGAAGATTGAAAGTTCAAGAATGGTTGATGGCCGAATGGTGTATGGAGAGAAGTTTTGGAGTTTTTCTTGGTGTCTTGAAACAAAGAGAAATGAGAGAATAGATTAGAATGATTGAAATAAAGATGATAAAGTGAATAATTCCCCCCCCCCCATAATGTATGGCCGTAGAGCATCAATTATGGAGCTTGTCTCCTTTGTTGACAATTCTAAGCTCCTAATGGCCTTTAGATGGATTCAAGGGTGGATGTTCAAGTGTCTAGCAACTCCATGATTGCATACTTAGAGCATATGGCCGAAATATGCATAGGAAATTCAATCAAAATTTGATTGATTTCATAAACCTATTTATGTTTAAGTCCTTCTAGTTATGTTTAATTAAAAAATTAGCTAGGTTCCTTTATTATTTAGTTAATCATCTATTTATTTAGAAACACTAATCTCCTTCTTAATTATACTTGTACATTGGCTAACTAAAATTTTAATGAAAAATTAATTAGGTTTAATCCATTTAATTATCACTTAAACCATTTAGATTAACTTAATTAGGTTTTAGACTAATTATTCCATTAAGTTAGATTTTAAACTAACTAATCTACTAAATCTAACCATTTTTATGAATTTTCAACCTTTTGGTTTAGAATTTTACAAGCCATTTATGTTGGTAAACTTTTTCTAAAAGTGGGTCCCACAAACCCAAACGTGGGTCCCACAAAACAAACATGGGTCCCACAAGCCAAACGTGGGTCCCACAGACTTTTTTGTGTGATAAATATTTTTATTATACACAAAAATCCTAAAAATTAAAAGATTGATATACGTATTATTCGGAATTAGGTTTAGTAAGATCCCCCAGCTCCAAATAATCAAACAAGATTTTCCCCGACCTGAAAATTATTATTTTCTTGACTCGGAGTAAATCACACAAAACAATTAAATACAGTTACGAAACAGTCAAATTAATTTTATAACACACAGAAAACAGAAAACAGTACAATTAGGACAAAAACATAATTAATCAAAAATTGGGGTGTTACAACTCTCCCCCACTAACAAAAATTTTATCCTCAAAATTTATCGTACCTTAGAAAAGATGTGGGTACTGCTCCCTCATTTTATCTTCCAACTCCCAAGTAGCATCTCCCGTTACCTCATTCCATATTACCTTTACCAATACAATCATCTTCCCTCAAAGCTGTTTCACTCTTCTGTCCTCAATCTTAACAGGAAGCGTTTCATAAGTCAAATTATCTTTCAATTGTACTTCATCAGGTTGAATGACATGTGTTGGATCAGGAATATATTTTCTCAATTGAGACACATGGAATACATTATGGAGATTGGATAAAAAGGGTGGTAAGGCTATTTGGTAGGCTACAGGACCTATCCGACGAATGATTTGATAAGGTCTAATAAATTTAGGAGTGAGTTTTCTGAATTTGATAACCCTTCCGACACCAGTCGTCGGTGTTACACGCAAAAACACATGCTCACCTTCTTTAAATTCAAGAGGTCGTCTCCACTTATCAGCATAACTTTTCTGTCGGCTCTGAGTTGTCATCATTTTCTCCTGAATCATCTTCACCTTCTCTGTAGTTTGTTGCACAAGATCAGGTCCAATGGTCATACTTTTCCCATCTTGATACCAACACAAAGGTGTTCGGCATCGTCGCCCATAAAGTGCTTCATAGGGTGCCATCCCTATACTTGAGTGAAAACTATTGTTGTAGGTGAATTCTATCAAAGACAAAAATTCATCCCAACTCCCTTGTTGTTCCAACACACAAGCACGCAACAGATCTTCCAGTGATTGAATAGTCCTCTCCGTTTGACCATCAGTCTGCGGATGATAAGCAGAACTCAGACGTAACTTAGTCCCCATGGCTTCTTGGTAGGCTTCATCAAAACCTTGACGTAATCAGATACTATACTTGCGGGTACATCGTGAAGTCTAACAATTTCACTAATGTACACCTGGGTTAATCGTTCCAACAAATACTTGATATTGATCAGCAAGAAGTACGCTGACTTCGTAAGCCTATCAACTATAACCTATATAGAATCATGACCCTTGTTCGTTCTTGGCAATCCAATAACAAAATCCATTGAGATACTATCCAATTTCCACTCGGGAATAGTTAAAGGTTGTAACATACCAGCTGGTCTTTGATGTTCAACTTTTGCCTTTTGACAAACCAGACAAGACGCCACACGTTCCACAACATCTCTCTTCATTCTTGGCCACCAAAACATCTGCTTTAAATCTTGATACATTTTTGTCATCCCCGAATGCATACTCAACCTACTAGTATGAGCTTCGTCCAGAATTGCTTGTTTAAGATCGGGATCATCAAGTATACAAATCCTTCCTTTAAACCTTAAAACTCCATCAGATCCTTCCTCAACTGTTGCCTTATGACCTTGCTTCAAAAATTCTTTCTCATTCAGTCAATATGGATCCTTATCCCATTTTTCCTTGATTTCTTCCAGCAAGTCATTCAAAATAATAACTTTACTTAGACGAATTCTTCCTGGTGCCAATTCCACTGACAACCATAAATCTCTAAACTGATTGATCAATTTTTCCTCTTTTATCATCATAGTAGAAACACTGATAACCTTCCTACTTAAGGCATCTGCCACCACATTCGCCTTTCCCGGATGATATTGAAGTTGGAAATCATAGTCCTTCAAGAACTCTAACCATCGTCTCTGCCTTATGTTCAATTCCTTTTGAATGAACAGGTATTTTAAACTCTTGTGATCACTAAAGACATTGAACACAGCTCCATACAAAAAATGTCTCCACACTTTCAATGCAAAAACCACTGCAGCGAGTTCTAAATCATGCGTTGGGTAGTTCCTCTCATGAACCTTCAACTGTCTTGAAGCATAGGCTACCACATTTCTGTTCTGCATCAACACGCATCCTAACCCTTGGTAAGAAGCATCACAATACACCTCAAAAGCCTCGTTAGGATCCGGCAAAATCAGCACTGGTGCAGTCGTCAATCTCTTCTTCAACTCTTGAAAACTTGCCTCACATTCTTTCATCCAATCAAAAGCTTGACTCTTCCTTGTGAGTTGCGTAAGAGGTCCAGCTATCTTAGAAAAACCTTCAATGAACCTCTGATAATATCCGGCCATTCCAACAAAACTTCGAATTTCGGTTACCGTCTTCGGCCTCTCCCATTGCAAAATAGTTTCTATTTTCGATGGGTCCACCGCAATACCTTCTTTAGAAATTACGTGACCCAAAAATTGAATTTCTTCTAGCCAAAACTCACACTTTACCAATTTTGCATACAACTTCTTGTCTTTCAAAATTTGGAGAACTATACTGAGATGTTCAGCATGCTCTTCTTTATTTTGGGAGTAAATCAGAATGTCATCGATAAAGACAACAACAAACCTGTCTAGATACGGACGAAAAATCCTATTCATATAGTCCATGAATATTGCAGGAGCATTCGTCACTCTGAACGGCATCACCTAATACTCATAATGCCCGTAACGAGTTCGGAAGTCAGACACATTATCAACCTTGACACGAATCGATGATAACCTTTATCGCAGATCTATTTTAGAGAAAATAACTCACTCTTTCAATTGGTCCATCAAATCATCGATCCTTGGAAGTGGATATTTGTTCTTTATTGTGACCTTGTTCAGCTGACGATAGTCTACGCAAAGATGAGAAGTTCTATCATTCTTCTTGACTAGTAGTACTGGCGCTCCCCACGGTGAAACACTCGGTCGCACAAACTGTTTTTCCAATAATTCCTCCAATTGCTTTTTCAATTCCACCAATTCTGATGGCGACATCCTATATGGTGCAATTGAAATAGGACCTGCTCTTGGTACCAAATCAATAGCAAACTCAATTTCTCTTTCTGGTGGTAAGCCAGGTACATCATCAGGAAAAACTTCCGAAAACTTATTCACGATTGGAATAGCATTCACACCTTTTTCACTCTTGACTTCCAAAGAAAACAAGAGATGTATCCTCTAGTCCCTCAACAAAGATTTGACTTTGATGGCAGTTAAAAATCCAGAATCCTCATCCTTAGGAAAAACTAAGGTTTTATTGGCACAATCTAATAGGATATGATTAGAAGATAACCAATCCATTCCTAATATTATATCTATTTCAACAAGAGGTAAGCAATTAAATTAACCAAAAAGACTCGATCATTTATGGTAATAGGACAGTTTAAACATACTTTAGATGTAACAACAGGCTTGGCAGTTGGTGTAGAAACAATCAATTGAAAACTCAAAGAAGACATAGGTAATTTCAACCGATCCACACAATCATATGCAATAAATGAATGCGTCGCACCTGAATCATATAGTATAGTCAAAAGATTACCTGCTACGATACCTTCCCCCTGAATAAGATCTTCAGACTGAGAAGCCTCAGCTCCGCTCATTGTGTACACTCGCCCTCCAGATTGCGGCTGAGTAGCACGAACATTGCTCACAATGGCTTCCTTTCTCGATTTGGTTACATTCTCTAGAAACATGCCTTGACACTTGAAACAGATTGGCCCTTTAATTGAACAGTCTCTAGATATGTGGCCACTCTTTCCACATTTAAAACATCTTAGCGTAAACGCCACATTTGTACTAGCTTTGTTGCCACTTGAACTTCCCCCGATAGATGGACGTTGAGGCTAACTTCCTGGTGGTCTCGAATACTGCTTGCGTTGAAACCGACTATTGTTATTGTTGTTGTTGTTGTTGTTGCCTCCGCTTTAGAACCTAGTTGGTCCAAAGTTACGATTTCTTGGATCACGTGACGGCTCCAACTCCTCGAGTCGTACATATGTGTCCACTAAAGCATGAAACTGGTTCATCCTTAAGGGTAGCACTCTTCTCTTCAACTCTACCCTCAACCCTTCCTCAAATTTCCAACATCTCCACGCATCATTCTGTCGAGTTTAAGCATAGTCTGAGAACTGAGACAAGCTCTCAAATTTAGAAGCATATTCATTGACAGTCATGTTGCCCTAACGTAAACCAAGAAATTCCATCTCCTTGGCATGTTGAGCACTGGCAGGAAAGTACTTTTCCAAAAATACTTCACAAATTACCTCCCCTTTAATTTCGTCACTTGTAGTAAACGTCGGGTTCCTCTCCACCAGTTCTCACCATCCCCTCTCAGCATAAATGTAGCATACATCACCTTTCGATCATTGGCGCACCCTATTCCTTCAAATATCTTTTCGAGATCTTGGATCCAAAGACTCACCTTTTCTGGATTAAATTCACCTCTGAACTGCGGCGGGTTATTACGCCTAAACTCAGACAAGTTTAGAGCATCGGCGCGCGCATCTTTTTTGAGCCGCTTCGTTCATTTTGTTGCGTAATCACTTTCGCCGCATAGCCTCGTTCATTGCGATCATTGGGTCAACATTACGATTCACGTTTGTACGCGTTCCACTTCTGCTAGACATCTTCTTCTTCAATCAAATAAGACAAAACAAAGTCAGATGTACCCTTTCGGACACCAATCACAGAGAATCACACAACACAAGCAAAAACAGACCCAACTATAACCCTAAAAGACTCTAACTTGGGCTCTGATACCAACTAAATGCAACACCCTACTGGGGATGTCACATTTCCAAACAATAATAATAAAACCTTTACCCAAGTTATAAGTTATTTCGTAATATATAATAATATAGGTTGTAAAAATATATTTTTTGAAACATTATATTATAAAATAAAAAAAAACAGAACATAAAATAAAACAAACTATTACAATACACACCATAATTATACATATGATTTTGTTTTTAATAGGTACAAATAATTTACATATTACAAACTATTTAATTAAAAACAGAAACTACCCGGTTTAAAGCAAACCATAAACTAGCCCAAGCATAACACTAAAAGTTCTGATCCTTGAAGAATCCTCCTAAAATCATCGTAGAAGACAATACTCACGTAACACCATACCACGCTGCAATCAATCCATATGATATGGATGATCTCGAGGTTCGCCTTCCTCGAATGCTTGGTCACTCGGTTCTTCATTGACAATCCAAGAAGCACTCCTCTTCTACTTCCTCGACGACTTTACGGAACATAAATAACAATACAGAAAATATATACAAAGAGGTGAGACAATCTACATCATTACCAGCATAGCAGTAAAGAAAACGACGATACAAACGAATATAACAGTTAATATAACAATTCATATTATCACATATGCAAAATATCATAAATCAAATTATAACTATTCACACAGTGATGTAGATTAAATATGCCATGTACTCAGACTCGTTCCTACTCCATGGAGCTAAACACAAACATCAAAGAGAATGATCTGGTAGATATGTCCACACATAAGGCTGCTCAACCAACTATTACACAGTCAAATACGTTGTGTGAATGGTACACAGTCAAATACGTCGTGTACGTCCAGGCATAGTACCAGACAGTCCCCAATAGATCCTGATTAAGAATAGTATTTGTCGAGATCGCTAGTGTGTGTTTTCAGTTACCACGGCCCAGAGGAGCTACTAACTGTCCGCATGTGGAATCTACTGCACACTAACACCTCCAAGTTCTCCACATGAACACACTATGCCTATCACACCCGTAACACAGTGTAATTCATCTCGTCAGTCAATCGTCAATTTCAACCAAATTGACATACCACTCTATGTATGTAATGATCCATAATTACAAAAATACCCTCAGTATCACCATGAATCATAATTACATAAATATCCTCATCGTCACCATAATTACAAAAATACCCTTAGTATCAATAATTCCAAAAACAATATGTCTCCACTTGACAGTACTATTTCCTAACATGTCCGAGTCCACCACTTTGACCCGACAATAAAAATTACTATTCCTATTAGTCGCGCAAACATTTTATTGCATTTTTCAATCGCGTAAATATTTTTCAATGATTTCTCAATCGCGTAGTTTAAAATCCACTATTTTAAATACGCGTAAGCTATTTCTACTGTTTTTCACTGTATAAAATATTTCTTGACGTTTCAAATTACATTTTTAAACTTTCCAAAACTAAAAATATTATTTGGACATCATTTTCCATTTTTCTTACAAAAATTACTCTAAGTAATAATTTTTGACGTTTTTTCTCAAAAATTCGATTTTAATAAATTCTTCTACAGTTAATTTTATTCTTTAACTACGTAAAATATTTCCTTGCTTTCTAAATGCCATTTTGAAACGTTTTTCAATACTTGCTCATTATTAATCAATTTTGACAGCATTTTGTTTAGAAAATCCAGCAAGTGATATTTTCTACGTATTCCATTTAAAAATTCCTTTATTTAATTATAACCATAAAATACACTTTGAAAATTGCTAACATATTTTAAAACTCAAAGGTAAGTATTTTTCAAGTGTCTAAAATTTATTTCTTTTCTATACTAAACTTCTAATAAAAATTTGTTTACTTATTTGGTTCTTGAAAATCCATTGTAAATGAATTCTTTTTAAGTTAACTAACTAGTCTACACATAGAAAATAAATTTTGGATTAATTATACATTAAAAAGCATTTTTGACCGAATTCCACCATTCTTTGTACAAATCATTTTTTTAAACTATTTTCCATCCTCTAAATTATTGTAAAATCCATTAACTTAATCAAATCAATTAAGTCATCCTTTCAAAAATGGTTGAGAACATTTTGGTTCTCTTTTTTCATAGTAAAAACTGTGAGCTCTTCATTATGTGTTCTTTGGAACACTTATGCAAATCTTAACATATTATCCATATCTCACAATAGATATCATATATCTATAAACACATACCATATATTAAAGAAATCATTAAACACATACCAAAATATCAAAGCTATAGACATGCTTACATGCATAATAAATCACAAATAGAAAAGACAATAAACATGCACACAAAATTAATCACAAATAGAAAAGACAACAAACAACCAAGTGAATGAATCCTTATGGATTCTTCACCACCATTACATCCATTTTCTCACCACCACACATGGTTGATGAGATTAAATCTCCCTCTTACCTATAAGGAAGACAAGATCTCCTTGGACTCCTCCTTAGAAAATTTGTGTAGCTTCAAAAAAAATCCTAACAAGCTTGACAAATTATAAAGTCATAAACTATGGTTGAAAAAGATAAACCATGGATCAATCATGGCTTCGAACATCAAAAATAAAATTAGAAACAAGAAACAAGAATTTTCACCTTATAGGAAAGAAACTTCAAAGTGATTTTCCAAGCTCCAAATGGATGATTTTGCGAAAACTCATAACTAGAGATGTTCTTAGAATATGGTTTAGGTTTAGGAAATTGTGTTGGATGAAATTTTTGAAGATTGGAAGTTGAAGAATGGTTGATGGCCGAATGGTGTATGGAGAGAAGTTTTGGAGTTTTTCTTGGTGTCTTGAAACAAAGAGAAATGAGAGAATAGATTAGAATGATTGAAATGAAGATGATAAAGTGAATAATTGCCCCCCCCATAATGCATGGCCGTAGAGCATCAATTATGGAGCTTGTCTCCTTTGTTGACAATTCTAAGCTCCTAATGGCCTTTAGATGGATTCAAGGGTGGATGTTCAAGTGTCTAGCAACTCCATGATTGCATACTTGAGCATATGGCCGAAATATGCATAGGAAATTCAATCAAAATTTGATTGATTTCATAAACCTATTTATGTTTAAGTCCTTCTAGTTATGTTTAATTAAAAAATTAGCTAGGTTCCTTTATTATTTAGTTAATCATCTATTTATTTAGAAACACTAATCTCCTTCTTAATTATACTTGTATATTGGCTAACTAAAATTTTAATGAAAAATTAATTAGGTTTAATCTATTTAATTATCACTTAAACCCTTTAGATTAACTTAATTAGGTTTTAGACTAATTATTCCATTAAGTTAGATTTTAAACTAACTAATCTACTAAATCTAACCATTTTTATGGATTTTCAACCTTTTGATTTAGAATTTTACAAGCCATTTATGTTGGTAAACTTTTCCTAAAAGTGGGTCCCACAAGCCAAACGTGGGTCCCACAGACTTTTCTGCATGATAAATATTTTTATTATACAGAAAAATCCTAAAAATTAAAAGATTGATATACGTATTATTCGAAATTGGGTTTAGTAAGATCCCCCAGCTCCAAATAATCAAACAAGATTTTTCCCGGCCCGAAAATTATTATTTTTTTGACTCAGAGTAAATCACACAAAACAATCAAATACAGTTACAAAATAGTCAAATTAATTTTATAACACACAGAAAACAGAAAACAGTATAATTAGGACAAAACATAATTAATCAAAAATTGGGGTGTTACAGTACATACATAGACAAAGTGTTAAAATAATTTAACATGCATGAATCCAAGAAAGGACTCTTGCCTATGTCGTATGGTGTAAGCCTATCTAAGGCTCAATCCCCTACCACCCAAGATGAGAGGGATCGCATGAGCAAGATTCCATATACATCTGCAATTGGATCTATCATGTATGACATGTTATGTCTCTAGTCAAGTATTATTGTTAATTAGGACAACAATAATGTATTAAGACTAGTATGTGCATAGACTGATGGCCACATCTCACGAATCATGGATATGAGATATCAAGTCTTCACATGGGTACACATTAGAGTAATAATGTACTAGACAGACCCGCCATGAGAACGCTACATGGATCATTACGTGAGTGTCATAAGCGATTCTCATAGTGACAATGATGTATATGGTCCTTTGACCTGAAATCACTACGATTCCTACATGAGTAGTTGTGTGTTTTAATATAGTCAAACGTCATCTGTAACAAGGTGATTATAAAGTTAGTTATTGGACATACCATGAATCATGCGGAGAGATGTGAGTGACCTAGATGGGATTTATCCCTCCTACATAATAGGAGCGATATCTTCTGGGCCCCTGATTGAGTGAGACTGCGAAATGCATGGTCATGCTCAAATGAGTCGATATGAGATATTGATCTTATTTGTTGTTATTAAGTCTACTCGGGCATCAGGAAATGAAGGATTGAACTATACAAATGTGACACATTTCATGCCTTGTGTTCAATCTGTAACACCCCAACTTTTAAGTTAAGTACGATATTGTCCTAAATGTACTATTTTATGTTTTCTGTGAGTTATAAATTGAATTTGACTATTTCGTGATTGTATTTGATCATTGTGTGTGATTTACTCCAAGTCAAGAAAATAATAATTTTCTTGCCAGAAAAATCTTAATTTAATTATTCAGAGCCAGGGGATCTTACTAAACCCAATTCTGAATGATACGTGTATTAATCTTTTAATTTTTAGAATTTAACTATGTAATAAAATAATTTTATATTATTATAATATTATTTTATTTGACAGTACCTAACTGTCTCGAAAACAGTAGAAATTTACTCTAAAATGGACCATGGACCCGAAAAAGTATGTGGGACCCATATTTAGTGAACCAGTCAACGTTTCTGGCTAGATTAAATCCTAAGCCAATGAGAGTTAGTCAACATTAATGGCTTGAAATTTCTAGACCAATAGGAAGCAAGTCCACAAAAGTGGTTGGACTTGTTGAATTATGACCTGAAAGCTTAACCAAGTTAGCTTAAACCTAACAAGTTAGCATAGGAAGCTTGTTTAGTAACTAAATGAAGGAAACCTAGTTAGCTATCTATGTAAGTTCTAGTTAAAGAAGGTTCTAGAGAAATCTAGGAGATGGCTAATCATCCTAGCTAACTAAATGACTAACTAAGTAACTAAGAAGCCTAACTAAATTTGCCTAAACCTAACTAGGAAACCAAATGAACCAAAACTAAGTTTGCTCTCCTTTGGAGCAATTCGGTCAAGCAATGTTCAAGAAGGATCAAGAAGGCTTAGTCACTTGATGACTTGATTTTCCTACACCAATGAGAAACAAGCTTGGAGCCAAAGCCTTTAATATCATCCATTGATCTAATCTAAGGTCATTAAGGAGTCTTAAGAGTCAACAATGATGACCATCTCCTTTGTGAAGCTCACGGCTATGCATATGAGTTAGGAGACCATTTTCATCTTCATCTTCATTTTGCTATCACTCAAAATCTCTTCTCTTTCTACCAAAACCTAAAAACACCATTGTTACTCTTTGAGAGCCATTTGGCCAACACCTACAACCAAGACCTCCACTCTTCTAAAATTTTACCTAACCTTATTTCTCAAATCCAAACACCATTCTAAGAACATCTCTAGTTGAGAGTTCTTTCAAAAAAGTTCATCTTGAGCTTGGAAAACCATCTTTGAAGATTTTCCTACAAGGTGAAAATCTTTGCTTCTTATTTCTAACTTGATTTTTGATGTTCTAAGCCATGATTGATCCATGGTTTATATTTTTCTCCTATAGTTATGACTCTTTAAAATTTGTTTAAGCTTGTTAGGAACTCTTTGGGAGCCACACGAAATTACTAGGAGGAGTTAGAAGGAGTTGTATTCCCTTAAGGTAAGAGGGAGATTTAATCTCATCAACCTTGTGTGGTGATGAGAAAATGGATTGTATTTGTGGTGAAGAATCCATAAGGATTCATTCACTTGGTTGTTTAAATGCTTTCCTATTTGTGGTTGAATTTATTTTTAAGCATGTCTATAGTTTTAAAAATATATTGCATGTGTTTATAGATGTATGACTATTATTGTAGGATGTGAATAACGTGTAAGGATTGCATGAGTGTTCCAAAGAACACAAAAGGAGCTCACGGCTTCTCCAAGAAAAAAAAAAAGAGAACCAAAATGTTCTCAACCATTTTCTAAAACAATGATTTAATGAATTTAGGTAAAACAATGAATTTGAAAATGATTTAGAAGATGGAAAATGATTTAAAGACCATTTGTAAAGGATATGTTGAATTCGGCCAACATGCCATTCAATGTATATTTGATTTCCAAAATTATTTTCTAAGGTAAGTTAAGTAGTTAACTACGAAAGAATTTAATTTCAATGAATCTTTGGGGAATAAAATGAATGAACTTAGTTTTAGAATCCTAAATTAGAGGAATTTGATATAAGTAAGAAATAGAGTAAACACTTGAAAAATACTAACGTAGAACTCACTCTTTGAGTTTTGAAGCACGTTAGCAAGTTTCAAGGTATAAATAATGGTTAAGGTTAAAATATATAGTATTTAAAGAAAAACATAGAAAATATCATTTAATGAATTTCTAGACAAAATGCTATCAAAATTTACTAAAAATAGACAAATAAAGGAGAAAGTTTCATAATATATTTATAATGTAAGGAAAATATTCTACGTAGTTGAAAAGTACTAGAAATAGCTTACACGTATTTAAAATAATGATTTTTAAGCTACGCCGTTAAGAAAATAATTTAAAAATCTTACGCGATTGAGAAATGATTTAAAAACATTACGCGATATTTAAAACGTCAAAAAATATTTACGCGATTTGAAAATGTTTTGAAAAAGGTGAAGCGATTGTAAAAACGCAATAAAATTTCTACGCGATTAAAAGGAACAGTGAGTTTTACTATCGGGCCAAAGTGGTAGACCCGGACATGTTGAGATATAGTACTGTCAAGTGGAGACGTACTATATTTAGAAATATTGAGACTGAGGGTATTTATGTAAATATGGTGACATGTTGAGACTGAGGATATTTGTGTAATTATGGTTCTTATTCATGCATTGAGAGTTGTATCAATTTGGTTGAAATTGGCGATTGGCTAACGAGATGAATTACACCGTATTGTGGATGTGATGGGCGTAGTGTGGTTCATTGATTGAACTTGGAGGCGTTAGTATGCGGAGGATTCCACATGTGGACAGTTGGTAGCTCCTCTGAGCCATGGTAATGGGCAACACACTAATGATTTCGATGAGCACTATTCTTAATCAAGATCTTGTGGAGACTATCTGGTACAATGCCTGTTGTGCACGACGTTGGACTGTGTACTAACGACACGATGATTTGGACTATGGGCTATTGACACAACGTTTGACTGTGTAATAGTTTGGTTGGGCAGCCTGAGGTGCGGATAGGTTTTTCTGGATCATTCTCTCTTATGTTTGTGTTTAGCTCTATGGAGTAGGAATAAGTCGGTATACATTTGTATCTATGATCTGCATCTTAATGTTTACTATAACTTGTGATAGCATGTATGATGTGTTAATTTGAGGTACTGTATATGACGTAATGGTATGCATTATTGTGTTAAATTGTGATATCTGTTTGTATTGTCGTTTTCTTTATTGCCATGCTGGTAATGATGTAGATTGTCTCACCTCTTTGTATGCATTTTCTGTATTATTTTTATATTCTGTAAAGAGTTTGAGGATGAGGAAGAGGAGCAGCCTCTTGATATTCAGTACCTGGAGGAACAGCAACCGAGCGATCAGTTTGAGGAAGGCGAGCTGTTAGATCACCCTTATCATTTAGATTGATTTTGCGGTGATGGCGTTGCCTGATTTCTTTGGTTTTGTGAGACTCAATTTTCACGGAGGTTCGGAGGCCTGGTGACTGCGTGAAGATAGAGGATAGGTAGTCTATGTGGGGCGTCTGACTGTGACCCTGCGTAGAGAGTTTGGTGGAGCACCTATTTTTAGTATTACTCTATATTTACATCTTGAGATGCCTTTGACTCTTAGGCGTTACTGGAGAGGACTTTTTCATGCGACTAGTGAGATCAATAGTGTGTCAACAGCACGGACTCCTGTCCGTAGAGCTGCGAGACATCCAGGATTTTTGTCATCTGATGATCCATCTGAGGATGATCCTTCGGAGGGTTAGAAATCTTTGATGTGCACTTGGGCATGTTATGTTTTAGTATTATGCTGACTTTTTATTGCTTTGTTAAATATTTGTAGTTGTAAATTATTTGTATACTTAAGACAAAATTATATGTATATTATGGTGTGTGATAATGGTTTGTTTTACTTTATGTTTCGTTTTATTTTATTTAATGTTATTAGTATAAAAGGAAAAAATTTTATAACTCATATTATTTATGTACCAAACATTTTGTAACTTGGGTAAGGTTTTATTTTACTGCATTAAAAATATGACATCCCCACAAGGGTGTTACACAATCTAGATATCTAGATAAAGGGATTAAACTACACGATAACATTGATCACAAAAATGTTATCTCAAATCACTGACATTCTCATTACTTAGATAGTAGTGATATGTTGCTAGATACCGCTCACAGTTTGTAATATTAAAATGGGATTTTAATATTACTATCAACGTCATGAAAACCTGCATGGTCGCACACTTAGAGCAGACTAAATTGGAGCAATAAGGATCCAAGTTGGACTCAGATTCATTTGTAGGCCAAACTTATAACAGATGAGTCTAGGGTTGCACAACTTACCTTGCTGTTGCTTTCACTCACTTAAAGCAGTCAGCTATTATAAATAGCATTGCTAAGGGGCTGTTAAGGCATGCATTACAAACCCTAGCTGCACTTGACAGAAATAGTGAGTGAGAGAGTGATAAGTTTCTTCTCTTCTCTTCGTAGCTAGCACTGTGTGAAAGAGGCATGACTCCTATTTGCTGATGTTGGACGTTCGTGAGTCTATTCGTGTGGATACCGCAGAGACATCGTCATTGTTACAGTGTTGGTGATTCACGCCACTTGTTTTGATCATGCTTCAAGAGGTAAACATTTTTAAAAACTCAGATTAAGGCTTTTTCGCATCGATCCTTGGTGGGAATTATGTTTTTTGCTGCGTGAAGTATCCACAATTCCCAACATGATAGAGCTTGATGTTATTACTCTGTTGAATGCCAAGTTTGATGCCTTGACTAGGTCACTTGAGAAGTTGAATATCAATGATGTCGCTACACCTAATATAGCTTGTGAAACATGTGGAGAAGGGCATTTGACTTCAAAATGCAATCTCATCTTTGGAGCAAGTGAATTATCTGCAAAATGACAGCTTCAAGGCTCAAGGAAATCCTTTCTCCAACACATATAACCCCGAATAGAGAAACCGCCCCAATTTCTCATATGGTAACTAACAAAATAAAGGGGTTCCATCCAATAATAGACCTCCACCCAGATTCCAACAACCTCAACAATCTTCTCAAGGTGCGAAGTCCAATTTAGAAGCCCTCTTGGAGAATTTTATAGTTACCCAAAAGGAGCAAAATCAAGCCATTCTAGCACAGGTGCAATAGCATAGGGACTCCATTAAGCAACCTAGTACTCACCTAGATCAAATGGTCACTCATTATAAGATGCTTGAAACTCAAATAGCCCAACAAGCAAGCTTGTTCAACATGGTTCAAGGGCAAATACTAAGTCAACCGGAAACTAACACAAAGGAGGAAGTTCAAGCAATTTCATTGAGAAGTAGTAAGCAACTTGAAGGCCCCACAAGGGAAGAAAAGTTTGAAGATAAGGAAACCCATAAAAATGATGAGAAGCAAGAGAAGAGCGAGGACAAAAAAAGATATGAAGAAAGCACTAAAAGGTATGTTCCTTCAAAAGCATATGTTCCACCTTTTCCATTCCCTCAAAGGTATCAAAAGGCAAAGCTTGATCATCAATTTGGAAGAATTTTAGAGGTACTTAAGAAGCTTTACATTAACGTTCTTTTTACGGAAGCTCTCTCTCAAATGCCCTCTTATGCTAAGTTCTTGAAAGAGATTATCTCCAATAAGAGTAAGCTTGAAGACTATAAAACTGTTGCTTTGATGGAAGAATGTAGTGCAATCATTCAAAACAAGTTTCCGCCTAAACTTAAGGATCTAGGTAGCTTTTCAATTTCGTGCTCAATTAGAAAAATGAATATTAACAAGGCTTTGTGTGATCTTGGGGCAAGTGTGAGTTTGATGCCCCTTTCTCTTTGCGAGAAACTTGATATTATGGAGCTCAAACCAACCATCATCTCACTTCAATTGACAGATAGGTCAATCAAACATCATATTGGCATATTAGATAATATACCATTGAAAATGGGAAAGTTCTACATACCAGTCGACTTTGTTGTGCTTGAGATGGAAGTAGATGCTCAAATCCCTATCATTTTAAGGAGGTCATTTGTAGCCACTGCTGGAGTCATGTTTGATGTGAAGCACGGGAAAATAACCCTCAAAGTAGGTAAAGAAGTTGTTGAGTTTAATTTGTTTTAAGTTTCCACACAACCTGTCATTTTTTATTCTTGCTTGAGGGTTGATGTGGAAGAAAGACTAACTAGAGAGGTGCACACTAAAAGTCATCCATAAGACCCTTTAGAGAAGTGTTTAGTGCACAATGGTAACACAAACGATGAAGATGAGGAGGTGGCAACCTATGCTCAAATTTTGGACGCATGCCCTGTAACACCCTCAAAAACATATTAGGCTTGTAAAGGGTTACGGAGGTAGTCTAATGCTTGCTTAACATATCAGTTTAGTTTTGTAACAAACCTAGTTAGTTTAGATATTTTGTTGCAACACAAAAGGTGAAAAGTAGCATAAAATAACTCATAAAATGGATTTAAAGGCTAAGTTAAGGGAAATTGATATAGATAACTTGTTTCTAGGTTACAAATGAGTTAAGTGAGGTGCAATTAAAATTTGAGAATAATTAGAGTCAGTTTGGTATTTTTAAGCATATTAGATATGTGTTTTAATACCGATTGACCAGCAGCAGATATGAAAAATTAGAAAAAGGGTGAAACAATAATTTATATGAATCCCAGGATTTATTCTAAAGTTATGGGGAGTTAAGAAACTATATTTAGCAAAATCTAAGTATTCTTAACAAATCAAAAAGTTATAGTAAAATGTCAAAATGACAAGTTTTCCTTTGTCTCTATCTCTTATTTCTCTCTTTCTCACTGTTAAGAAGCAGCAAAAAAATAGAAAAACGAAGAAAGAAAAGAGAAAAGGGGAGAAAAGAAAAGGAAGAGAAGAAGAAAGACCAAAGAAGAGGATCCAAGACAAGATCAAGAGGCTTGAAGATCTTTATTCACACCACAAGAGGTAAGGAATTTCTATTCATCTTTTCCTCTTGTTTCCTGTTGAATTGAGAGGGGTATTCTTGAATAGAAAAATGGTTTGGATAGCCAAATCCATGTTCTAAGCTTAATTTTTGTTTCCAATGATTAAGTTAAGATAGTTTCAGCTTAGTGAGTGTTAGATGGTCATTTATGGTTCAAGTAAACCATTTTAGTTCATAAATGAGGAACTTGGAAAATGGTTGGAGTTAATGTGATTTTTGACATAAATCTATGCCTAAGTAAATTGATAAGTTGTATAAAGGTTACAATAAGTTTAAAGGCTTAGATTGATGTTAGAAATCATGTTTAGGGGTGGAAAACCCTTTGGAATAGTTTGGAATGGTGGTTCTCATATGGTTTCTGCAGAAACTAGGTTTGTTGGTGTATGCCCTAGTGGCCAATACATTTTGTTTGTATTTACATACATTATATTATGTTATTTTATATGAGGCATTTCATTTATTGTGTTCTTTTTAGTAGACATAATAAAGTCCTTAGAATAGTAAGTTTGATACCATAGGACATCAAGTGGATGACTTGATCGTGAGATCCTATTGGATAAAACACTATTCTTAAATGTCCCTAGTCAAGTATTATTGTTAATTAGGGCAACAATAATGCATTGAGACTAGTATGTGCATAGACTGATGACCACATCTCACGGGTCATGGATATGAGATATCAAGTCTACACATGGATACATATTAGAGTAATGATGTATTGGACAGACCCGTCATGAGAACGCTACGTGGATCGTTACGTGAGTTTCATAAGCGATTCTCATAGTGATAATGGTGTATATGGTCCTTTGACCTGAAATCACTACGATTCCTACATGAGGAGTTGTGTGTTTTAATGCCATCAAACGTCATCTGTAACAAGATGATTATAAAGTTGGTTATTAGACATACCGCGATACATGTGGAGGGATGTGAGTGACCTAGATGGGATTTGTCCCTCCTACATAACAGGAGTGATATCTTTGGGCCCCTGATTGAGTGAGACTACGAAATGCATGGCTATGCTTAAATGAGTCAATATGAGATATTAATCTCATTTGTTATTACTATGTCTACTCGAAAATCAGGAAACTGAAGATTGAACTAAACAAGGGTGACACATTCCATGCCTTGTGTTCAATCTGGATATCTGGAGAAAGGGACTAAACTACACGGAAACATTAGTCATGGATAGGTTATGTCAAATCACTGACATTCTCATTACTTGGGTAGCAGTGATGTGTTGCTAGATACCGCTCACTGTTTGTAATATTAAAATGAGATTTTTATATTACTACCAACGTCATGAGAACCTGCAGGGTCGCACACTTAGAACAGATTAAATTGTAGTAATTAGAATCCAAGTTGGACTCGGATTCAATTGTGGGCCTAACTCATGACAGATGGGTTTAGGGTTACACCACTTACCTTGCAACTGCTCACACTCACTTAAGGCAGCTTTTGTTATAAATAATACTGCTAAGGGGGCTGCTACTAGGTTACATCATAACCCTAGCCGCACCTACAGAAAGTGAGTGAGATAGTGAGGTTTTCTTCTCCTCTCTTCGCAGCTAGCACTACGAAACAGAGGCGTGACTCCTTTTGCAAGTCTGTTCGTGTGGATACCGCAGAGACATTGTCACTATTTTAGTGTTGGTGATTCACCTAGCTTGTGATTATCACGCTTCAAGAGGTAAATTTTAAAAA
Organism: Ormosia emarginata; assembly: GCA_029884605.1. Lineage (NCBI taxonomy): Eukaryota > Viridiplantae > Streptophyta > Magnoliopsida > Fabales > Fabaceae > Ormosia > Ormosia emarginata. The sequence goes on along the minus strand of JAQQTP010000044.1, from coordinate 14,074,952 downwards.
CTCGGATTATGGACTTTTTCGCATAGATCCTGTGAGGGAATTCTATTATTCCACTGCGAGACTTTTGATCCGCAATTCCCAACAAGGTTTTTACAAGGAAGCTGCGGCACAAGGATAAGGGAAGCCACGACACTCCCCTTTTTGTTTCTCAATTTCTATCACCCGAGAGACAGAAGTCGCGGCACAAAAGAATTGGGAGCCGCGACCCTCCCTTAAAAACACTCCAAAATGGATTTTTATGCATGCTTTTGTTAGTAAATGCATGATACTTTGGCATGGAGTGATGTAATGGAATCCAATCAAGCTTGAGTTGAAGAGATAACAATGTCCTAGGCCTTGATAGGAAATTGATTAGTAGGTATGGATACTCAAGATAATCAAAACCCTAGTTATTTTCCTTGATAGTTTAAGTTAAGTTGGATTGGCTTGTGAACCATGTGTTGCTCTCTTTTGGCCTAGGATAAGTTAAGAGATTATGATGAAAGGGTGTTATAGAATTTAAGGGCTTAAACTAGTTATCCATGTAGCATAACTGGTTATAGGCCTTGTAAGAACTTAGTTTAACACTCTTTGGGTTAGAAGTTACCTTAATAAGACTAGCTATAGATGATTAGTGAACTAAGCAAGTTAAGTTAAAGATAGTATGAGCTCTAGGAGCTCTAGTTACACCTTTATGGGTGAAAACAAGCATGTACCTAGAAAGTAATTCATTTATTTAAATTAGTTTGAGTTAATATAGTAAGTATATGGTAGTTTTAGAGGAATACTACATTCTCTCATTAAGTTGGGATTAAGTGGAGTGTTTAGTGAGAAATGGATCCCTTATACGATAAGGTTGAACTATAGAGAAATGGATCCCTTATACAATAAGGTTGAACCATAGAGAAATTGATCCCTTATGCAATGAGAACCATAGAGAAATTGATCCCTTATGCAATGAGGTTGAACCATAGCAAGAGACACAATTCCTAACTGAGGGAGCGAGGCAAGCCCATTGGCCTTGCAAAGGAGTGAGATAAGCACTTTGCTAAAGGTGAAGTTGTAATGAGTATATCCTATGTTAGGCTAAGGATGAGTATATCCTATGTTAGGTTAAGGATGAACATATCTTATGCTAGGCTAAGGATGAGCATATCCTATGCTAGGCTAAGGATGAGTATAACCTATGCTAGGCCAAGGATGAGTATATCCCATGCTAGGCTAAGGATGAACATATTTTATGCTAGGCTAAGGATGAGCATATCCTATACTAGGCTAAGTTATCCTATATTGGGCTAAGGATGAGTATATCCTATGCTAGGCTAAGGATAAGCATATCATTTACTAGTCTAAGGATGAACATATCCTATGCTAGGCCAAGGATGAGTATATCCTATGCTAGGCTAAGGATGAGCATATCCTATGTTAGGCCAATGATGAATATATCCTATGCTAGGCTAAGGATAAGTTGTGTCCTATGATAGGCGAAAGAAGAGATATGATGTTATGGAAATAGTACATAGAACAGTCCACTTATCATCAGATATGATGTTATAGAAGTAGTAGATGGAATAGTCCATTCATCATCAGATATATAGTGGAAGTAGTACACTCACTATTGTGTGATGGAACAGTCCACACATTATCAGGCAGTTTAAGGGCTATTTAGTCTATTCTACATAGATAAGTACAAAGGAATATAATTCCTAGAAATAGTTAAGTTACGTGAATGAGTTTAGTGTTAGATTATAAGATTACTAGGCAAATGTTTACATAGAATCAAAATGTGAATATTCTAATGGTAATGAGTATAGTCTCACTTACCCGTTGCAATCATTAATCCAAAGCTAGCATTATTATTCATTGAGAGTGATATGTGTTTAGTACCTTTATCTTGTTAATGAATGACTGGAACAAAGAAGTTAGTATAGTATGCCTACTTTAAAGAGTAAAGATAAGGCTTGAGAAGACTTTTGATATTTTACAATTGTGTAGAAACTTGTTAATATTGATAGCATGTTCAGTTTTAGATTTCATTTATTCAGTATAAATGTTTAAATGTTGGTATTGGTTACTAATATTGAGAATTATAATTTCTCACCCCCACTGTGTTTCCATATAAATCTAGGTCAAGGCCCTGCAAGAGGATAAGAAGATGAAGAAAATAGAAGAACTAGGTTAGTTTAGGTTTAGTATTTTCAGCTCAAAGCTTATGTAATTATTTATATTTTCTTTGAGAATGTAAAAGTTATATATATATGTATGACTTTAAGGTATGACTCTCCATAATTATTTATTTAAATGTTATGGATTAGTCGATGTTTAATTTAGAAGTAGCATGATTGATACTGCTTATCCAGGTATATGTCAGATAAACTAGGATACTGATATTAAACTGTTATATGCCCAACCATTTCCCCTTCTCAAAATGGTAAATTCAAGGAGCTCAAGGTCCTCTCAACCAAAGATCCTTTGCTTAAAGACAAGGATGCCCCAAAGGTAGAGCTTAAACCTCTTCCATCAATGCTAAGGTATGCATTCCTTGGTCCTAATTCTATATATCTTATCATTATAAATGCAAGTCTTAGTGAAAATAAGGTTGATAAATTTTTTAATGAACTTAGGATGCATAGAACGGTCATAGCGTATACCATTGATAATATCAAAGGAATAAGTCCTTCTATTTGCATGCATCGAATCTTAATGCAAGATGGTTGTAAATCCTCTATTGAACGCCAAAGAAGGCTTAACCCAAATATACAAAAAGTTGTTAAAAAAGATATTTTCAAACTCTTAGATGTCAGGATTATTTACCTGATCTCGGATAGTTAATGGGTGAGTCCAATGCATGTTGTACCAAAAAAGGGTGGTATGATTATGGTTAAGAATGAAAAAAATGAGTTAATTTCATCTAGGACAGACACGAGTTGGAGGATGTGTATTGATTATAAGAAGTTGAATAGTGCAACTTGAAAAGACTACTTCCCTCTTCCCTTTATTGATCAAATGCTTGAGTAGTTAGTTAAACATTCTTTCTTTTGCTATTTGGATGCATATTTTGGTTTCTTTCAAATCCCTATCCACCCTAATGATCAAGATAAAACTACCTTTAATTGTCCCTATGGTACTTATGCTTATAGACGTACGTCTTTTAGACTTTGTAATGCACCTGCTACTTTTCAACGATGCATGATAGCTATTTTTTTTTATTTTATTAAAAATATTATGAAAGTATTCATGGATGATTTCTCCGTTTATGGCACTACCTTTAATAATTGTCTGACTAACTTATCTCAAGTGTTGCAAAGATGTGACAAAGCTAACCTTGTTTTGAATTAGGAGAAATGTCATTTTATGGTGCGTGAAGGCATTGTCTTAGGACACTTGGTGTCAGAAAGCGGCATAGAGGTAGATAAAGCAAATATCGAGGTGATTGATAGGCTACCACCACCAAATTCAATCAAGGCTATCTGGAGCTTTTTGGGTCATGTCGGGTTCTACCAGTGGTTCATAAAGGATTTTTCTAAACTTGCAAAGCCTTTATCTAATCTGCTTAATAAAGATGTACCTTTTGTATTCGACCAATCTTGCCTTGATTCTTTTTGTAGGTTGAAGGAGACACTAATCTCTGTTTCCATTATATAATCACCAAATTGGGAATTGTTGTTTGAGTTGATGTGCGACGCAAGTGATTATGCAATTGGAGTCGTGTTGGGGCAAAGGATGGATAATAAGCTTCATGCCATCTATTATGCTAGCAAGACCCTGGATGATATACAACTGAATTATGCTACCACCGAAAAGGAGCTCTTGGCGGTGGTGTTTGCCATTGATAAGTTTCGATCTTATCTAGTTGGCTCGAAAGTGATCGTCTACATTAATCATGCTGCTCTCAAATATCTTTTGAGCAAGAAGGATGTGAAGCCTAGGTTGATCTGATGAGTTTTGTTACTGCAAGAATTCGACTTAGAGATTCGAGACAAGAAAGGAGCTAAGAATTTCGTTGTCAATCATCTTACATGAATTCCACAAGAAAAGGAAGCCAAGAGTATTGAGCCACCTATTAATGACAGTTTTCCAGATGAGCAGCTCTTTTCCATGATAGAAATGCCATGGTATGCAGACTTTGTAAATATCTTGGTTTGTGGGGTCACACCGCCTAACTTTTCATATCACAAGAAGAAAAAGTTCCTCTTTGATGTGAAGCACTACTTTTGGGAAGAACCTTTGCTTTACAAAAGATGTGTGGATGATCTCATTCGGTGTTGTCTTCCCTAAGATAAAGTTGGAAGCATCATTTCCCATTGCTATAACTTTCTATATGGAGGCCATTTTAGTTCTTCCAAGACAACGGCTAAGGTGTTTCAATGTGGCTTTTATTGGCCTACCCTTTTTCATAGTGCCCGAAACTTTGTGCTTGTATGTGATCAATGCCAAAGAATTGAGAATATCTCGAGAAAGAATGAAATGTCCTTGAATAACATTTTGTTGGTTGATCTTTTATATGTTTGGGGCATTGATTTCATGGGACCTTTCCTTGTTTTACTTGGCTAGCAATTTATCTTGGTTAGAGTGGATTATGAGTCCAAATGGGTCAAAGTTATTGCCTCTCTAACAAATGACGCGAAGGTTATGGTGAAGTTCCTTAAACGGAATATCTTTTCAAGGTTTGGTACACCACGAGCCATCATCAGTGATGGTGGTTCATACTTTTGTAATCACCAATTTGAGGGTTTGTTGAAGAAGTATGAGGTGACTCATCACATTACTACACCTTATCACTCCCAAATGAGTGGCCAAGTAGAGATATCTAACTAGAAGGTCAAGCAAATTCTTGAAAAGATAGTAAGAACATGTCGTAAAGATTAGTCTTTGAATCTTGATGATGTTTTATGGGCTTACCAAACAGCATTCAAGACTCTAATTGGAACCACATCATTCTGATTGGTCTATGGTAAATCTTGTCACTTACCAGTTGAGCTTGAACATAAGGCTTTTTGGGTAATTCGCATGCTAAATTTTGATATGAAGAACGTTGGAGCTCAACGCCTTCTACAAATCAATGAGTTGGACGAATTACACCTTGATGCTTATGAGAGTGTAAAGATTTATAAGGATAGGACCAAGCGCTAGCATGATAAGCATATCTTGCACCAAGAGTTCCAAGAAGGAGATTTGGTCCTCTTATTTAACTCGCGCTTGAAGTTTTTTCTTGGAAAGTTAAAATCTCGATGGTCAAGCCCTTTCCAAGTGCTTAAGGTGTTTCCTCATGGAGCTATTGAGGTTTGGAGTGAAGGCAGTGGAACTTTCAAAGTAAATAGTCAACGACTGAAGCCTTATTTCGTCGGGAACCCTATCGAGAAGGAAGTTACTCAACCCCTTTTCTGATCCTCCACCTCCAGCTTAAATATTACGAAGGGTCGAGCTAAGGATCTTAAACTAACACTTCACATGAGGTAACATGTGTTTCTATCCTTTTTCATTTCTTTCTTTTTTATTTCTTTTGCATTCTTAGTTATTGCATTAAGTTTTTTTTTTAGTTGTTATTCTGTCATTTTCTACTCTAGAAGCAATCGAGGAGTTAGACACGGCCGTGTCTAACATCCAAAATGCTTCTGTGTGAATCATGGCAAGAGACATGACCATGTCTCATCTCACACGGTCGTGTGTGCATCACAGAAATGGTGGAGGAGTTAGACACGGCCGTGTCTAACAATCCCAACGCTTCTATTTGGCAGGAAGCAAGAGACATGGTCATGTCTCCCTTCGACACAACCCTGAAAAAAAGATTTTAAAATGGGGGCTCTCACTGTTTCCTCCCTGTTTTTTTTTCCATCTCTAACCCCCTCTTCCTCACTAAACCTCCATAGCCACCAAAATAACCACCCCCCTCAAATCCATACCCCTTTCCCCAAATCCATTACCACCAAAACCTTTTCTCCCCTCTGTCACCCACACCAACCTCTCACCCACCTAACCACCACGGTACCAACCACCCACCCCTTTCCTCTTCTCTTTACTGTGCCCAGCATGTATTGACAAATTCGACTGATCGGCTAGCTCACACGGAGGTTGATCAGCCTAGTTTCCACCAGCGTGTGCTGACTAACTTAAGCAGCATGGCAGCTGAGCAGGCTAGTTTTTGATAATATGTCACCGCTCAGTTCGACCAAATGTTTGCCTTTATGGCTGCATGTTTCCCTCAAGATCCACCCCCACCCCCTGCTTAATGTCAATCATATGTTATTTTCAGGAAAGTTTCATTATATGATATTTTGTTTCTTTCATTGTCATCTTGTATTTTCTTTTATTGCAAATTTTCTTTTTACATTGAGGACAATGTAAATCTTAAGTGTGGGGAGTGCATTTAAATTATTATGTACTTAATTGTTAATTTTTCATCTTAAATGAACACTTGAGTATTGCATCGAATCAAGCTTGAATTGTATGTTAATTTCTTGATTACTTCAGAGCTAATAAAAATATGTTTAAGAGGAAATCCAGTACTCATGAATTGCTTTTGTGCAAGACAATCTTTTTCAATTAAGTATTGAAACATTTAGCATTTGATTTCTCTAGGAAATTAGCCATGTCTGCTTGCATTTGATTTCTTTATTAACTTAGCCAGAAAGTGAGTTTTGAGCATTATTGATTAGATTTTTCATAAATAAAATCCTATTTTTCTTCTGGAGTGAGATTTCTATTGATTGATGTGCGCTAGAACTTGTTTTGATACCTTGTTGAGACTTTAATGATTCATATACATACTTGAACATGATCAAGGAAATTAGGCTTATTCTTTCTTAACTTCCAGAGTTGCATTGATGAAATAATCCATTAGTTGCCTCATTTGAGCCTAAAATTGGTTTCTTTGAATACCCAATTGAATAATCAGGTGGTTTTGTTGGAGTAATTATTGTGTTAATTGAAAAGTCATTAAGGATTGTTTTTGTCTTCAAGTTAAAAAAAATGATGAAAAGGAAGAAGAAATAAAAAGATTATTGGTGAAGAATAATGAGAATAATTTGGTTGAAAATGAGAGTGGGAATTTGTTATATTCTTGTGCATTATATTCTATTGATCATCTTTTCAACCTGATTCTATTTTGTATCGCTTTATCCATAAACATTCTTAACCTTTATTTTTTTTCCTACCATTCATTATACCCTTAACTCCGTTATTGTAACGCCCTTTTTTGGGAGAGAACGTCACATTGTCAAATTAAAAGGAAATGCAGAAAATAATTTTTTTTTAAACAATTAAGACCCGGTTCATTTAATTTAAAGTTAGTTTGTTCGATACTTTAATACGTGAGTAAAAATGACAGTATATTTTTTTTTTGTTAATTAGTAAATACAACTAAGTGATGAAACTTGACCAACAGAAAAGATAAGATAGAAAATAATTCCACATTTGAATAACATGTACAATATATATATATATATATATATATATATATATATATATATCAAACCTTCCTGTATTTTAAATACAAGCCTGGAAATATCCAAAAAGCAAAACTATACCTGCCCCAAAGGATTATACAATTATGCCCCAGAGATATCAAAATATACAGCCTATCAAAATAATACATCAGACCCTAAAATAAAACACTTGGTAGCCATCAGCAGCTACCAATAAAATGAGTCCCTCAGATGAGGAGGGACCGTATCCGGGTCCTCAGCAGGATCCTCCTCTTTAGAGGAAACCTCCATGGGAACCACGGAACCACGGGCAGGAGCCCGAGCAGTAGAGTCAAAAGAATCCTCCTGTGGGGTGTAATAATGGTCACCCCACATCTCTCGAATGGGCAGATAAAACTCCAAACATAGGCTGAGATGGCAGGTAAGAATCGACGCCTCGTGACGTCTCCAGGCTAAAGCAATCGCCATGTCACCCATGTAGACACAGCGATCAGAATTCAGGTTGATGTGCCAGCACTCTGGCCTTCTAAGGAAGGTCAGACGCACGTCGCCCAGAAATCCACGCATGCGTGCCTCCATCGTCTAAGTAGATGCTAGTCTTGTTCAGGCCAGAAACCAGGAAAATCAGGATTTTCCACCTCCTTGTCGTCGTCTTCGATCAACACAGTATATACACAGACAGCAAATAATAGAAATACAAGAAAGAGGTAAGACATCCTACTATTATTACCAATTATAGCAGCTAGAAACAGAACAGCGCAACGTGCCCAAATAATAATTCAGGAGTAGCATATGCAAGTAATAAACAGTAAATTCAATGGTAAGCAGATAAATAGTTCCAGGCATATATCCATTACTATAACGATACCAACAGCTCAAGTTCACATAAGGCAGTAATTATTAATAGCAAAGTATATCATGATGCACATGCATGCTTTCCCAATTCCTACTCCACGGAGCTAGACTCAAACAGTCGGAGAGAAAGATCAGGAGACGTGTCTGTAACTCGGCTGCCACGGCCAAAGTGCTATTCATCAATAATTTTCACATGCACATTGATAATCACATATTTTATTCATTAAGAAACCTTTATGTTTAGTCATTTACACTCTCCATATTCTTAATTGATTGAGTTTGGTATGATTTTGTGAGTTTGAGCTCAAATTGGTCCTAATTGAATATTTTCAGCATTATTGAGATTTGACATTGTTTCTGTATTTTGGTCATAACTTGAGTTCTTGATATCTGATAATCATGAATTTTTCCTTGTAGGAAGGCTAGGAGGAAGCTCTACAACTTTGATGAAGAGCTCGAAGTCCAATTCAGATGTCTAAGGGACCTAAGTTTACATGGAAGTCAGAATACGGGTTCTGTCACTAGAATCCGAATGGTGTGCACTCATAAAATCATATCCCAATCTGTAATAATGGAGATGGGCTGAAATTTGGATAGTTGATAGTTAAGACCCAAATAAACAACTTTCATGAAGAACACTTTTTGAAAAAATGAAGTCTAATAGGTCAGTTTGAGCCTGCAAGTCGGAACAGAGGTACTGAAGTTGGGTTTGAGTGACCTGCGGTATTTGGGCCATATCTTAGGCTGCAGGAAGCCAAATTGGACGATCCAGATATGCATGTTATAGCCAAGACAAAGATCTACAACTTTTATGAAGAGTACTTTTCATGAATCTAAAGTATAGTTGGTCGTTTTTGGCTTCCAAGTTAGACATCAAAATTTTCGTCCTCAACCACTCCTCTCACCAACCCACTCAACCACTCCACTCACCAACCCACTCACCCACTCCACTCACCAACCCATTCAACCACTCCACTCAACCACTCCACTCACCAACCCACTCACCAACCCATTCAACCACTCCTCTCACCAACCCACTCATCCACCCACTCCCTTTGTCATTTTGTTACCCTAGACTTCTATAAAAGGGCATCATTGGTTATCATTAACAACAAGTTGTATTCTCCTTCAATTCTCTTATAGTTTCTTCTTGTTTCTTCATAGTTTCTCATAGCTCTTGTATATTTTGATGATTTCCTTCATTGTAATGGAGAGCTAAGTTACTTTCAGTCAATTCGGGACTCTTGAAGAGATTGTGGTTTGGATTCTTGTGACCTTGGTTATGTAATGTATTTGATTTATATTTGAATTCCTCTTCTCTTCTTCTTCTTCTTCTGTTTTCTTGATCTTGAATACATGAATAGTGATTCTGTTTATGTTTGATCTGATTTGATCTTAGTTTAAGATTAAGTATTGTGATGAAACTTAGAATTGATTGATCTGAATTAATCACATAACTGAAGATTGAAATTTGTGATGAAACTTAGAATTGATTAATCTAAACTAATCACATAATTGAAGAGGTTAGGTTACTGATTGGTGCCTAGGTTAATTGAATTCGGTGCTTAAATTGACATATATCTACATGAATGGTGCTATTGCAGATTTGTGTTTATCACTTGTCAATTGAATTCTGGACGATTGTCTAATGTGAATTCTGGACCTAATGCTGAGATTTCGGTTAGATCCAAGTTAACCATTCAAATGTGCTTCAAATGTTTGTTGAAAGGTTTATGATTGAATCCACCTAATCTCGGATAGATTTCTGAATTGACTGTTCTTCTAATTGTTATTTCTCTTTAAATCTTGTCACTACGATCCTTGAACCATCAAAACTCCCCTTTTTCTAACTTTCACTTGATTTGATCAAATTGCATCTACGATCCTTGAGGAGACAATCCGGTGTTGTTCATTATACTACAAGTTTAGGTAATAACTTCGGTTATAATTTTGACTGAGTTCGGCGCTCGTCAAAATTTTGGCCTGATTCTTAGGGATTAGTAAGTGTAATCTTTTCATTTTAAGTGTTTTTTTTTACTAACCTTTGCTTTTTATTAACTTTTCTAACATTTTTTATCCATTGTCTAGTGTATTTGCTTATTTATTTGTTTTTGTGAGATGCATGACTAGGTCCGAGCCTGATAACTTGGTTGACTTTGATCTTGAGATTGATAGAACCTTGTATAGGTTGATTAGAGCTCGTAGGCTAAGTGCAAGAATTGCTTCTGAATTTGATCTTAATATTGGGAGTGAACTTGAGATCTTGAATAATTCTCAAACCATGGCTGATAACATGCGAATAGAACTCTTAAGGAACTTGCTGCTCCTGATATAACTAACCAGTCTTTGTGTATTCAATACCCAGATCTTGATGCTGATTTTGAGTTAAAATCTGGATTGATACATTTGTTGCCCAAGTTTCACGGTTTTGCAGGTGAGGATCCCCATAAGCATCTAAAGGAGTTCCATGTGGTTTGTTCAACCATGAAGCCACATGGGATCTCAGAAGAGCACATCAAGCTGAGGGCATTTCCCTTCTCACTTGCTTGATCTGACCAAGGATTGGTTATTTTATCTTTCACTAGGTTCAGTAACAAGTTGGAATGACATGAAGCGGTTGTTCTTAGAGAAATTTTTCCCTGCCTCTAGAGCTGCTGCCATTAGAAAAGATATATGTGGCATAAGACAAATGACAGGAGAGACCTTGCATGAATATTGGGAAAGATTCAAGAAGCTGTGCTCGAGCTGTCCCCACCACCAAATCACCGATCAACTCTTAATTCAATATTTCTATGAAGGCTTACTGCCAAATGACAGAAGCATGGTAGATGCTTCCTTTGGAGGAGCCTTAGTAGACAAGACCCCTGCAACAGCGAGAGATTTGATAGCAAACATGGCAGCCAATACCCAACAATTTGGCACACGAATTATTACCTCAACCAGAGGAATCAATGAGATTCAATCATCTCATGTAGACCAACAGAGAATGGAACACAGACTTGATGAATTGACTTCTTTGGTGAGGCAGTTAGTAGTGGGACAACAAGCACCAATGCGATATGGTTGCAACGTGTGTGGCATTTGCTCTTGTTCATCTCATCCTACGATGCATGCCCCACACTTCGGGATGGTGGTTCTATTTTTCCAGAGCAATCTGCATTACGCCACATTGTGGTATTTTCCCGGTAGACCCCAATATCAGCAATCACAGCAGCAGCCCAGGTATGATCCATTTTCTAATACCTATAACCCTGGCTGGAGAGATCATCCTAACCTGAGATATGAAAATTCTGGTCAACAACAACAACAACCCTACCAACAGCAGCAACCGCAGTTTAGATACCAAGCTACAGGCTCTGGCAACAAGTACCAACCACCTGCATTTAGGCAAGCACAACCTGCACCGCCACCCATGCAGCAAGAGCCCTCTCCACTACTTGTTCCAATGACCCTCCCGGTGAGCCACCTTTCAAAGACTTGATGAAACAATTTCAGCATAATGTCAATGCCACCATCCAGAATTTACAAACTCAAATTGGGCAGATGGCAACCACTCTGAGTGAGCTGAAAAGTCAAGGGTCGAACCAATTGCCTTCACAAACAGTCAACAACCCAAGAGGAAATGTAAGTGCCATTAGCTTGAGAAGTGGCAGAGAAGTTGACAGTCCTACTCCACCACAACCTTAACTACAAGTGCAACAACCAGAAGGTGACCAGAAACAGAAGAAAATGGATAGCTCAGTCCAAAAATCTGTGGCACAGAAGAAATGTGCAGAGAATTCAAATCTGGCCATTCCACTACCTTTTCCAAACAGAGTCACACAGTCCAAGCATACTGTGCAAACAGAAATAGAAAGAGAAGTCATGGACACATTCAGGAAGGTGGAAATCAATATTCCTCTCTTGGATGCAATCAAGCAAATTCCTAAGTATGCCAAATTTCTCAAGGAGTTGTGCACTCACAAGAGAAGACTTAAGGGTACTGAGAAGATTAGCATAGGCAGAAATGTTTCTGCAATGATTCTGCCAAGCATGCCACATAAATGCAAAGATCCTGGAACTTTCACAATTCCTTGCACGATAGGCAACTCCAGATTTGAACATGCAATGCTAGATTTGGGTGCTTCAATCAATTTCATGCCTATGTCAGTTTATAAGTCATTGAACATTGGCACTTTGCAACCCACTGGTATCATGATTCAGTTGGCGAATAGGACCACTGCTCATCCAACAAGAGTGCTGAAAGATGTGTTAGTTCGGGTGAATGAGTTAATTTTTCCAGTGGACTTCTACGTCTTGGACATGGAAGATGAGTCTTCAGCAAACCATGCTCCATTGATTCTAGGCAGACCATTCCTCAAGACCGCCAAGACCAAGATAGATGTGCATGCTGGCACCCTTTCTATGGAGTTTGGCGATGATTTGGTACAGTTTAACATTTTTGATGCCATGAGACATCCCCTAGAGGAGCATTCTATTTTCCATATTGATGTGATTGAGATGCTGTTTGATGACGTTTATGCTGATTTATATGCTGAATTCTCTGATATTGTTGACTTTCTGGATTCTGTTTCTTGTGATACATGTACTGCTTGTGATATTGAGTCATGTGTTGCATGTGCTGAGATTTATGCTGGTATGAGTGATGATGCAACTGCTGACTTGAATGATACCGCATGTGAAAATAGAAGTCAGAACTATGCTGAATTTAATGTTGCTGAATTAGTTGTTTCAAATAGCTTGCTGCCTTCCATTGTACAACCCCCATCCTTAGAGTTGAAGACTTTGCCAGACCATCTTAAATATGCATATTTAGGAGATGGTGAGAAGTTGCCGTGATTGTTGCTAAGAATCACAACTTTGAACAAGAAGAAAAATTGCTTTGCGGGTTTTGAGGCGAATAAACAAGCCATCGGATGGACACTTGCAGATCTTCCTGGTATTAGTCCCTCCACATGCATGCATAGGATTTTATTGGAGGAGGACACGAAACCAGTAAGGCAACCCCAAAGGAGACTGAACCCCTTGATTCTAGATATGGTGAAGAAGGAAGTGACCAAGCTACTTCAAGCTGGCATTATTTATCCCATATCAGACAGTAAATGGGTGAGCCATGTGCAAGTTGTTCCCAAGAAATCTGGGGTCACAGTAGTTGAGAATAAGAATAATGAACTTTTACCCACAAGAGTTCAAAACAATTGGCGGGTTTGCATTGATTATAGGCGGCTTAACCAGGCTACCAGAAAAGATCATTTTCCGCTACTTTTCATTGATCAGATGTTGGAGAGGCTAGCTGGCAAGTCGCATTATTGTTTCCTGGATGGATATTTGGGCTATTTTCAGATTCATATAGCCCCAGAAGACCAAGAGAAGACTACTTTCACTTGTCCATTTGGCACATTTCCATACAGGAGGATGCCATTTGGTCTGTGCAATGCTCCGGGCACCTTTCAAAGGTATATGGTAAGTATCTTTCTGACTTTTTAGAGAATTGCATGGATGTGTTTATGGATGATTTTACTATCTATGGCTCTTCCTTTGATGCATGTCTGGATAGTCTGGCTCAGGTTTTACATAGATGCATTGAAACTAACCTTGTTCTGAATTTTGAGAAATGTCATTTCATGGTAGAACAAGGCATAGTTTTAGGGCATATAATATCTAACAAGGGTATTGAGGTAGATCCTGCAAAAATAGATGTTATTTCATGCCTATCTTACCCCATATGCGTGCGGGAGGTTCGTTCTTTCCTTGGTCATGCAGGTTTCTATAGGCGATTCATAAAAGATTTCAGCAAAATTGCTCTTCCACTATCCAACTTGCTATAAAAAGAAGTGGAGTTCCATTTTGACCAGAAATGCAAGGATGCCTTCAATCACTTGAAGCAAGCATTGACCAGTACACCTATCATCCAACCACCAGATTGGACACTCCCATTTGAGCTCATGTGTGATGCCTCTAATTATGCTTTGGGAGTTGTTCTTGCACAAAGGGTTGGCAAGATATCTCATGTCATCTCCTATGCTTCAAAAACTTTAGATCCTGCACAAGTCAACTACACCACCACTGAAAAGGAACTTTTAGCAATTGTTTTTGCTTTAGACAAATTTCGATCATATTTGCTTGGTTCTAGAGTGGTTGTGTTTTCAGATCATACAGCTTTGAAGTTTCTCCTGAAGAAGCTTGATGCAAAGCCTAGGTTGATTAGGTGGATTTTGCTCCTCCAAGAGTTCAATATTGAAATCTGTGATAAAAGTGGAACAGAGAATTTAGTGGCTGATCACCTAAGCCGAATTGAAAGGGAGGCGAGATACTTTTCTATCCATGATGTCTTCCCTGATGAGCAGCTTTTCAAGTTGCAAGGTAACATTTCTTGGTTTGCTGATTTGATAAATTTCTTAGTTGCTGGTGTTTTCCCTGCATATTTTACTAGGGCTCAGATTGATAAATTGAAGAGTGAGTCAAAATATTATGTGTGGGACGACCCTTATCTATGAAAATTTTGTAATGACCAAATCATTAGGAGATGCGTGCCTAATAATGAATTCCATTCTATTCTTAGCTTTTATCATACACTTGCATGTGACGGTTATTTTGGTCCCCAAAGGACTGCTAGGAAAGTTTTGGAATCTGGATTATATTGGCCCACTCTATTTCATGATGCATATGTTTTGTAAATCTTATGATCAATGCCAAAGAACAGGAAACACTTCTCGAAAGGATGAGATGCCCCAGAAATCCTTATTGTTCTGTGAGATTTTTGATGTATGGGGTATTGATTTTATGGGACCTTTTCCTGTTTCTTTTGGACTGATGATTCCAAAGTTGTTGTGGATTTTGTTAGATCACAGATTTTCTGCAGGTTTGGAGTTCCGAGAGCCATCATCAGTGATCAGGGTTCATATTTTTGTAATCGAAGCATGGAAACTTTGATGAAAAAGTATGGGATCTTGCACAGAGTTTCTACACCTTACCATCCCCAAACTAATGGGCAAGCCGAGATTTCCAACAGGGAGATCAAGCAGATACTCAAGAAGACAGTTCAACCTAACAGAAAGGACTGGAGCAAAAGGCTTGAGGATGCTTTATGGGCTTACCGAACTGCTTATAAGACACCAATCGGGATGTCTCCGTATCGGATTGTTTTTGGAAAGGTCTGCCATCTGCCGGTGGAAATTGAGCATCGTGCATTATGGGCGGTGAAAAGGTGCAACTTAGACCTAGATCAAGCAGGTATGGAGAGGAAGCTGCAGCTGCAGCAATTAGAGGAGATCCGCTTGGAGGCTTATGAAAGTTCCAAACTTTATAAGGAGAAAACCAAAGCCTTCCATGATAAGTTGATTCTGAGGAAAACATTTGAGATTGGTCAAAAAGTTCTCCTCTATAACTCCCGCCTCCGACTCATGCCTGGCAAGTTAAGGTCTAGATGGGATGGACCATTTATTGTTACTAAGGTTTTTCCTTAAGTGTCTTTGTTCGGATTAAAAGTGAGGTCACCGCCAAAGCTTTCATCGTAAATGGACACCGCCTCAAACAAGATATCATGAACTTCCGAGAATGCGAAGTGGAGGTGATGAACCTTCTCCATCCGCATTATGAATTAAAAAAAGAAAAAAAAAAGAAAAAAAAAAAAAAAAAGGAAAAAAAAACAGATGTGTTCCCGACAATGAGGTAGGTAGTGTCACTCAGAAGCATGTGGAGGTCATTTTTTCTTCACGACAACAAGCGCAAAAATCTTGCGGTATGGATTTTATTGGCCTACTTTATTCAAGGTCCACATTACACCTTTTACAAAAGGCTGCGGAAATTGGTCAAAAAAGTTCGCTTTGAGATTATCATCTGCACCTACTCCTTGGAAAATTGAGATCTAGGTGGCGCGGTTCTTTTGTTGTCAAACACGTGTATCCTCTGGGGACGTAGATATTGAGGATCCTAGGAATGGTACTGCGCTTAAGTTAATGGACAAAAACTCAACCATTCCTGGAAAACCAAGTTCTTGAGTTCTTTGTGTTGCCGGTTAAGTGGCGGATACGGTACTCCGTGACTCTCGAGTCGGTTTATTTTTCAGTTTCCCAAAATAATTGAACCCTTCTTCTCCTTCAAAATGGATGTCATTCTTTCAAACCTGAGAAAACATTTTCCTTCTCTTCCTCAAAATGCTCTGAGAAAAATCTACAAAGTTCAATGTGAAAGATTGAGACTGTTAATGCACAAAGGTATGCCGGAAAGTCATGCATTTGGATAATTGAAACAAAGGTCCGATTAGCAGGTGAGTCCTTAATTTCATTTGACTCATATATGCCTGGTCTTGGAAGAAGTTCATATTCTAAAAGGAGAAGAACAAAAAGGTTACAAGTCTGTCACAAATATGGACGATGGAACTGCAACAAGCGATGTCGTACTTTGGGGATGGTTTTCATAAATAGAGAAGATAAAATTTTTTTCATTAAGAGTGGACTGAGTAAGGAGTCATTAGATAATATCTTATTGACTCTTGAGACGCATTCTTGTGGATTGGTGCATCGTGAAATTCTTAAATTGTGGAATCTCTTCAAGGATGAAGAAAAACGCTACAGTCTTGGGAATCTGACTCTAAAAGACCCTGTTTGCCAATTTATAAGAAAATTGGATGGGAAGCTGATCCTCGACTCATAGAAGACGTTTAGCCGTTATTGGATGTTAAACCGAGGCGGATGTGAGCCATATCCACAAACAATCTGTACATATCATCCTCTTCTTCTTCTTCATGTCATCTTTCAAAAAAAAAAATTTATGTATACGTCTTAGGGTTGGCTTTGGTAACACAAACCGTGAATGGGGAAATGCATGCATCCTGATCCAGCCTTCTTAATTGAAAAACAAAGAAGGTAGATTGTATCCCACATGTGAGGCAGCCAGTCGTATTATGGCCACTTGTCCCTTTTGGGAGCCCTATGTTGCGCTGGTCTTGAATGGGTCGAATACTGGTCAACAATGCTTTGGCACAAAGCCGAAAGAGCAGACTACCTCCATCCCAATCTTAAGTAAGTATACACTCATCTTTCATCAAGTTTTTCTAACAATTTCAAAAAAAAAAAAAAAAGGGACGTGATGTCTACTGCACTCATGACGCGCAGTATAAAGATACGCCATGGAAACTGTACATACAGGTATGTCATCATTTTCTATTTCTTTTATCTTTGTATCATTTTGTTGTATTTTGATTTTTGTACAGACGATCCTTTGAGCAGGGTCCTTCAGGGGTTTCTAGACTTCTTTACCTTGATGGTTTTCTTGAAGTAAAAAAAAACAAAAAAACAAAACAAAACAAAACAAAACAAAACAAAACAAAAACAACAAAAAAAAAGATTCTGTGTTTCTTAATTTCAACCTTTTCTGACAACAGCCAACCTACCCTCATAGGTGCAATTATTCCCCTTTCCATTCTTTTTCTTATTTAAACACTCCATTTTCTCCATTTTCCTTCAACTAAGAAACACTCAAAGGGAGGAAAAGTATAGAATGGGGCCTCCTATTCATAACCTCAAAAATGTCTGTGTTTTTTATGGGTCGAGTTATGGGAAAGGATTAGAATTTGTAAACGCAGCTAGCACTCTTGGTCGATCACTTGCTGCGAAGAATATTCATCTTGTATATGGGGGAGGTTGTCGTTGGTTAATGGGGGCTGTATCACTTGCTGCTTTTATAGGAGGCAGTCAGGTTTTAGGTGTTAATAACATCACTGGAAAGACAGTTAGAGAAGAAATTCAGGTAACATCTATGCATGGACGAATGAAAACAATGGTTGACAATTCTGATGCATTTATTGTCTTACCAGGTGGTTTTGGTACTTTGGAAGAAATTTTTCAAATTGTCTCTTAGGCCGAACTAAACATCCACCATAGACCCATTAGTTTGTTGAATGTTAATAATTTCTTTGATCTTTTGTTATCTTTTCTTTGACAAAGTTTGTGGAACAAATTTATCACTCCTTCTAAGAAGACAACTTTTTATCTCTGCCTCCACTATTGATGAGCTCATTGATAAATTAGAAGCTTTTGAGTATGTACTGATCAAGTATTAGCTCGGATAGATTGGTCAACAGAAGCGGCGAAGGAAGGAAGTAACAAGAAACAAAAGCCAGATCTGCAACTTCTCTTTAATGGGTTTGATTTTATTGTACTTTGTTTTTCTGTTTAAATTTGTGTCAGCTTTCTCCAACAG
This sequence comes from Ormosia emarginata, assembly GCA_029884605.1. Lineage (NCBI taxonomy): Eukaryota > Viridiplantae > Streptophyta > Magnoliopsida > Fabales > Fabaceae > Ormosia > Ormosia emarginata. Next base: position 14,056,491 of record JAQQTP010000044.1, on the reverse strand, counting down.
GTAATATCTTCTATCCTTTACTCATCTATATTTTAACATTGAGGACAATGTTGTGATCTAGTTGGGGGGAAGGATAGTTGACCCAAAAAAAACAGAAAAACAAAAAAATTTGTTGTTTTGTTTAGAAAGTATGATATGATTGTCATGTACTTATTAAACCAATTAGTGATGGTAGAGTAAGGAGTAATTTTACTCTTGAGACACATCTTAATTGGTGGCAGAGTAAGGAGTTTTTTTAGGTAGTAATTAATTAGTACTAAAATTTTATTGTTTGATTTCTTTTCGAGTCGATGCAGATCGACAAGGTGTGTTCTTTTACTCGCTTGGCGTTGATTCACTTCTTATCAGGTTGTGTTGCTCTTTTCTATATCTCTCTTTCACATTGAAAGCAATGTTATATTAAGTGTGGGGGAGAGATTTCAGCATGTTCTTTTTGTAAAACAAAAAAAAAAAAAAAAAAAAAGATTCTGGAAAAAAAAATTAAAAAAAAAAAATAAAAAGAAAGGGGTTCATTGCATGATTGAATAACTTTTCTCCCTTCTTGAACTGATATGCTTGGTGATGGATGATTGAATTGATGAATTGAGTTTGATGGATGCATACCTTGTGAGATTTTGAGCCTAATGGATGGATTCAACATTTATGTCATTCTCTTCTTTCTTGTGTGATTTTCACTCATGTTAATGACCACTCTAGAACTTGCTTTGATTCTTTTTGAGGCTACATTTCACTTGCATGCATGAACATGATTGAGGCCCTCTTTCTTAATTAGCTAGTTTAACCAAATAGCCAACCTTGTTTCCAATATGATATCAAGCACTCTTTTGATTTCTTGAAAATTCTCTGATTCCTGCCAACTTTGTATATTTTCCTTTTCTTAACCCCTTTGAGCTTATTTGACCATTTCTTGTTTCTAGCTCATTATGTGCCTTAAATGAAAAATCGTGTTCTTGCCTTACCTTAGGAAATAAAAGAACATTAGCTTGGTTAATGGATGAGTTTTTGAACAAGTGTGGGGGTGTGTGTACAAAATGGTTGTTGAAAAAGGAAATAGTGCCTAAAAAAAACACAAAAAACACAAAAAAAATGTATGTATATAGTTATGTTCATATATATATAAAAAAAAAAAAAAAAAAAAGATTGGGAAATGAATATGTAAAGGGATATACATTTGAGTTGGGATGAACTTTTATGCTTGTTATTTGAACTCAGTTCTCATTTGCTTTTATACTCTTTGGTATTTATCTTCTCATATCCATTTTATCCTCTTCTGTTACCTTGACCTCACTACAACCTTGAATAAAGTCCTCATGATTTGTGTGTGCATGAGTTTTGAGTAGTGGAGAAGTAGAAGATAAGCAAGTTTATGGTAGTGCAATTTTTATGGGTTGAATTGAGTGAAATACCTACCTTTTAAACACTTGAGAGATTGAGAGGGAATCTTGTGAAGATCTATTATTCTCAATTCATGTTGAAGATACCTTGCTTGTTGGTTTGAGATGTGGAGAATTGTTAACTCATGAATGTTTTGATCCCTTGAACCTTTGGTTGTTCTTCTTGATTGTAAAATTTTGGGCTCTTGAATGTCGTTGGAATTAAAATTTTTGTTAATCTCTTATGTCCTTGTTTTGGTCTTGAGTTTTGCTCAGGAGTGCAAAAAGCTAAGTGTGGGGGAATTTGATAATCACATATTTTATTCATTAAGAAACCCTTATGTTTAGTCATTTACACTCTCCATATTCTTAATTGATTGAGTTTGGTATGATTTTGTGAGTTTGAGCTCAAATTGATCCTAATTGAATATTTTCAGCATTATTGAGATTTGACATTATTTCTATATTTTAGCCATAACTTGAGTTCCTGATATCTGATAATCATGAATTTTACCTTGTAGGAAATCTAGGAGGAAGCTCTACAACTTTGATGAAGAGCTCGGAGTCCAATTCAGATGTCTAAGGGACCTGAGTTTACATGGAAATCAGAATACGGGTTCTGTCACTAAAATCCGAACAGTGTGCACTCATAAAATCATATCCCAAGCTGTAATAATGGAGATAGGCTGAAATTTGGATAGTTGATAGTTAAGACCCAAATAAACAACTTTCATGAAGAACACTTTTTGAAAAAATGAAGTCTTATGGGTCAGTTTGAGCCTGCAAGTCGGAACAGAGGTGCTGAAGTTGGGTTTGAGTGACCTGCGGTATTTGGGCCATATCTTGGGCTGCAGGAAGCCAAATTGGACGATCCAGATATGCATGTTATAGCCAAGACAAATATCTACAACTTTCATGAAGAGTACTTTTCATGGATCTAAAGTATAGTTAGTCATTTTTGGCTTCCAAGTCAGATGTTAAAATTTTCGTCCTCAATCACTCCTCTCACCAACCCACTCAACCACTCCACTCACCAACCCACTCACCCACTCCACTCACCAACCCATTCAACCACTCCACTCACCAACCCACTCACCAACCCATTCAACCACTCCTCTCACTAACCCACTCATCCACCCACAAAAGGGGTTCATTGCATGATTGAATAACTTTTCTCCCTTCTTGAACTGATATGCTTGGTGATGGATGATTAAATTGATGAATTGAGTTTGATGGATGCATACCTTGTAAGATTTTGAGCCTAATGGATGGATTCAACATTTATGTCATTCTCTTCTTTCTTGTGTGATTTTCACTCATGTTAATGACCACTCTTGAACTTGTTTTGATTCTTTTTTAGGCTACATTTCACTTGCATGCATGAACATGATTGAGGCTCTCTTTCTTAATTAGCTAGTTTAACCAAATAGCCAACCTTGTTTCCAATATGATATCAAGCACTCTTTTGTACAGTTTCCATGGCTAGAAAAACCATCAAGGTAAAGAAGTCTAGAAACCCCTGCACATCAGGCATTGTAGAGACAGTCCGCGCTCGATCACGATATAGGACAGTGTCAAGTCCAGATCGTCGGTGCATTTGCATCGGTTTGCCCCACGGGCAGAGGAGCTACCAACTGCCCATTGTGAAGGACCCGCACCCCGATGCCTCCAAGGTCGTAACATGACCCACACTAGTCTACTCGCACCCGCACTAAGGTGTGTTCAATCTCCTAGGCAACTTGGCCTTACAATAGTCCACAGGACATTCACAATGCATAAGATACTATGCATGAACATGTATGATTCACAGTCTCATACGATTCCATAATATGCCACAATTGGCCAAGAGAACATCAATATATATTTATGGTCACTCACATAGACCCATAACAATATAGTAAAATTATCACGTCAAATGGTACATTCTTAGGTCCATTATGAATCCTAACTTAGAATTTGCTTCCCTCTTCAACGTTCATGTCCAATCCAATTCTTACAATTAGTTTAATCTCCCAAGGTAATTTAATTTCATACAATTTGTAAATTATTCAAGTTCTTAGACCTCACACTCTCTTGTTCTTTACTCACTTGCCATTACCTCAAGTCTTATGACTATCTCACTCTTAGTCTTTTAAGATTTATGAAACCCTTGATTATATTAAATTCTTCCAATTTATTAATTCCCTATCTCATTACATAGGCTTTTAATTACATAATTACTTACGCTTCCAAGTTACCAAGGTTACATATTTACACCTAAAAGGCCTTAGAGGCCGTGGCCTCACTAAGAATTTAATTCCTAATCCTTTCTAATTCATCACATTATAGATCACCTCCTAAATTCACTTGATTCTTACTTGTCACATTGGCTCACCCATAACCCCAACATTGGGCTCAAAACCGTGGCCATCCCATGAGTTTCAATCTCAAGTTTTTCCTTCCATTAAATTCCATTTTATCACTTGATTAATTCCAGTCTTATGCTTATTACAACTTAATCATAACTTACCCAATTTCAACCCTAAAAACCGTAGCCCTCCAAGAGAGGTTCTCAAATGTTTTTCTTCTATTTTCGATCACATAATCCAATCCAATATACCATTATATACAACAAATCAATCCAAGGTCACAATTATCACAATCTCAACATTTAAACATAGTAATCATCAAATTAAAGAATAACCCTCATTGGGATTTTTCCACAACCAACACAATCAAGGTTCCTAGATGCTAAGAGAGGTTGAGGAGGAGTGTCTTCCTCTTACCCAAATGAAGAAATCAAGAGAAACACCAAGGAAGCTCCTTGTATTTTTGGATTTGCAACACCAAGAACCCTAGAAATTTCAACTTTGTTAAATCAACACCAATGCTTGAAAAATGAAGTATGGATGGTCACCAAGGAGACCATAACCATGAAAATGAAGAGAAGAGAAGAGAAGTTTTGAAACTTACCCAAAAAGCTCAAAGCTTGAAGCTTGGAGAAAGTGATGAAGATGGCGAATTTTCAAGAAACTCCAAGAAGGAAAGATGTTTAGAATGATGAGAGGATTAAGAAAATGTGCTTGGTTAAAATTTTTGTGAAGATTGAGTGGGGAGAGGGAGGGGCTGCCGTAGCTTAGGGTAGAGAGAAGGAAGAGAAAACCAAAATGAAGAAGAAAGAAGAAGGATGAGAGAGAAAGGCTTTGGTGAATTTTTGGAAATTAGATGATAATATGAATAAATGAAACAAGCTAATTCCCCCCTTTGAGTGGGCTGCTGCCGTGCTGGAGAGAGGGAAGAGAGGGAAGAGAGGGAGAGTGTGTTGGCTTCTCATGGAAGCCAAGGGCCATTTGGTCATTATTTGGTCAAAGCTTTCTCAAAGAAGCTTTGATTTTTTTAACATTAAATTTGAATTAAAATGGATGGATTAGACATAAAGTAGATTGCATTGGGATAATGTGATAGGATTTTTATTACATACTATTATCCAATGGATAATAGTTACAGTTAACAGAAGTCAGTATTTAATTTAATCTGACAGATAAATTTTTCATAGTATTATTTTATTTTATCTGTTTGAATTTCTCGAAAAACGTGAGACTTCGTAAACTGTGTCCAGTCTCGGGTTTAGTAAGATCCCCCGTCGACATGCCCATAGTCCAAGGTTCCCGGAGAAAGCATCGCATTTCTCCAGTTCCGCTCAATGCGCACGCGGAACGAAGAATATACTAAAATATTCGACGTTTCCGAAAAATTCTCAGAAAATTCTCAAAAATTACAAATATTATAAAACGACTATTCGTCAAACAATTTTCCTGTTTTTGAAGCATTACAGTCGTTTTCCCTACTCTGCTCAATGTTCACGCAAAACGAGAAATATATTAAAATATTCATCGTTTCCTAAAAATTGCAAAAAAATTCTCATAAATCACAAATATTATAAAATGACTATTTGTGGTAAAACAAATGATTTCTGGAGCGTTACACTAACCTCAGCAATTCTCAGCTCAGTGCGCACGTAAAACGAAAAATATATTAAAATATTCGACGTTTCCGAAAAATTCCAGAAAAATTCTTAAAAATTAAGAATAATATGAAATGATCATTTATACTTAGACATATATTTTTCGGGATGTTACAACCCTCCCCTACTAAAAGGAATTTCGTCCTCAAAATTTACGTACCTCAAAATAGTTCTGGATGTTGCTCCTTCATCTTGTCTTCCGGCTCCCAAGTCGCATCACCAGTTATTTCATTCCAAATCACCTTCACCAATGGAATCTCCTTGCCTCTAAGTTGCTTTATCTGTCGGTCCTCGATTCTCGCAGGAGGTGCCTCATAAGTTAAGTTCTCTTTTAACTATACTGTGTCCGGTGCTATGACATGACTTGGATCAGGCAAATATTTACGAAGCTGTGACACATGGAAGACATTGTGTATGTTGGAAAGAAAAGGGGGTAAGGCTATCTGGTAGGCTACTGGACCTATCTGGCGAAGAATTTGGTAAGGTCCAAGAAATTTTGGAGTGAGTTTTCTAGATTTCAAAGCCCGGCCGACCTCAGTCGTGGGTGTGACTTTCAAGAATACATGCTCACCTTTTTCAAACTCAAGAGGCTTTCTCCGCTTATCTGCATAACTCTTCTACCGGCTCTGAGCAGTTCTCATCTTCTCTTGAATCATTTTAACCTTCTCTGTTGTCTGCTGAATGATATCTGGCCCAATCATGAGACGCTCACTGTCATGGTACCAACAAAATGGTGTTCGACACCGTCATCCATACAGAGCTTCATAGGGTGCCATCCCTATACTCGAATGATAACTGTTGTTGTAGGTGAATGACTGCGGGGTTTAAGGATGCAAACCCAAGTGCAGGTTGTCTCAAGTAGTAAATTTCTCGGGAGTCCGAGGTCGATCCACAGGGAATTGATGAAGAAAAATTAATTGAGGTAAGAAGAGGATTTGTCACCACACCAAAAGTAATTAAACAAGTTCACAAATGAATTTAAGGGCTTGCTTGGGTTAGGAGATCCACTCTTGGTAATAAATTAAAGGTAAGATTATTTCTCTTTATAACTCAATTGAAATCCACACACAACGGAGGTTCCAATCGAAAAATGTAACATTCAAAGTTTAATTATATATGCAATCATATTATGATTCCTTTAATTATCTACCAACATTTGTAAATGAGTTCAAGCATTCACTGTGCCAATCCTATTGTCTACAATAAATCAAGATCTCCATTAACAAAGAAGGTTTCTAAATTGATTGGAAACAAAATACAACACATATAATGTTCATTTAATAATATATCATTTAAGCACAAGAAATAAAATAATTTAACCTTATTTCATTACCAAGAGCTTCACTCTTTCACCCAAGCAAGATGAAGATTTAGTTACTCATGGATAAGAAGAAAGAAAGAGAGAAGAAGAGAAAGATGAACATAACTTCAATTTAGAACAAGATAAAATTACAACAAAGGAAAACAATAAACAAGCATAACCTTAACTTGTACAAATTAAGCCTAACACCAAGTGCTACAAATGGTCAGCCAATGGTGTCTTTTATAGAGGATTAGGGATACAAAATGACAAAGGGGCTGATTAGGGGTAGGTGGGATGAGTGGATGAATGAGTGGAGAATGCCAAATGGTGAGGATAAGAGTGAAAAATCATTGAGATTTCTTGTCTCTGAAATCATTCATTGCTTAAGTCATTGATTTCATCATTTTCGAGCCAAGTGGTCTTCATGAAAGTTCTAGGAAATTGTCTAAGCTTTCCAATGGCTCTAGAATCACCCAAAAATTCGCCCTACAGCCCAAGATATGACCCAATTACTACAAACTATTCAGGCCCAGTTTCAGCACCTCTGTTTTGACTTTCAGACCCAATATCACCATCAAGGAGCCCGAATCAAGTTTTGTGTTCAACATGAAAGTTTTAGATCTGGGTCTTAACTTTCAAATGTCCAAATTTCAGCCCAAGATACTTCTTGCAGCCCGAGTTATGCTTTGATTATTGTACACTGTTCAGGTTTCAGACACAAAACTCGTGTTCTGTCTTCCAAGCCCAATTAGCTCTACTAGATGTCTGATTGAGACTTTGAGCTCTTCATCAAAGTTGTAGAGCTCTCTCTTATCTTTCCTACAAGGTAAAATTCATAGTTATCAGGCATTTGAAACTCAACATATGGCTGAAATACAGAAACAGTATAAGACCAAAATAGTACTGAAAAAATCAATTAAGTCCAATTTCAGTCCAAACTTACAAAACATAACTAGACTTAATCAATTAAGTACATAGAGAGTGTAAATGACTAAAAATGAGGGTTTATTAATGTATAAAATATGTGATCATCAGTGAACTCTATCAATGGTAGAACTTCATCCCAACATCCAGTCTATTCCATAGAACAAGCTCTAAGCAAATCTTCTAAAGATTGGATCGTTCTTTCCGATTGACCATCGGTTTGTGGGTGGTACGCTAAACTCAGACGTAACTTTGTTCCCAACGATGTCTGTAGATTCTGCCAAAATTTCAAAGTGAACCTCGGATCCCTATCCAAAATAATACTCGTAGGCACACCATGCAGCCTAACGATCTCTCCAATATACAGCTGGGTCAGCTTCTCCAGACTGTACCTTATGTTGATCGGGAGAAAATGAGTTGACTTTGTGAGTCGATCCACTATTACCCATATCGAGTCGTGTCCTTTCTTTGTCCTTGGCAATCCCACAACAAAATCCATCGCAATGCTGTCCCATTTCCATTCAGGAATAGACAATGGTTGCAGCAATCCTGCTGGTCTTTGATGTTCCACTTTAGCCTTTTGACAAACTAAACAAGTCGACACACATCTACTGACGTCGCTCTTCATTCCATGCCACCAGAACAATTTCTTTAGATCTTGGTACATCTTAGATATACCTGGGTAAATACTCAGCTTGCTGGTGTAAGCATGTTCCACAATGTATCGCCTAAGCTCTAGGTCACGAGGAATACAAACTCTACCTCGGAATCTCAGAATTCCATCAGTTCCTTCTTCAAATTCCATCTCTTTGCCTTGTCTCATCAGTTCTCTCACTTCTTGCAAGAATTCATCAACCTTCTGCTTTTCCCGTATATCATCCATTAGCTCACTTGAGATGGTAACCATATTCATACTAATCCTTCCGGGTTCCAACTTAACAAATGACCAAGTATCTCTAAACTGTTCGATGAGCTCCTTCTCCTTGATCATCAGGGTAGAAGCACTGATAGTCTTCCTACTCAAGGCGTCTGCCACGACGTTTGCTTTGCCAGGGTGATACAACAGTTGGAAATCATAATCCTTCAGGAATTCTAGCCATCTGCGCTGCCTCATGTTCAGCTCTTTCTGATCATACAAATACTTCAAGCTCTTGTGATCACTGAAGATGTTGAATGTTGCTCCATAGAGAAAATGTCTCCATATCTTTAGAGCAAAGACCACAGCTGCTAGTTCCAAATCATGCGTCGGGTAGTTCTTTTCATGCACTCGCAACTGTCGCGAAGCATAAGCCACCACTCTTCTGTGCTGCATAAGAACAGATCCCAATCCTTGATATGAAGCGTCACAGTACACCTCGAATGGTTCATTCGGATCAGGTAGCACCAATACTGGTGAGGTAGTCAGCTATTTCTTCAATTCTTGGAAACTCTGCTCGTAGCTATCAGTCCATTCGAAAGTCTGATTCTTCTTTGTTAGCTGAGTGAGCGGTCCAGCAATCTTGGAAAACCCTTCTATGAACCTCCGGTAATATCCGGCTAAACCCACGAAGCTACGAATTTTCGTCACTGACTTCGGCCTTTCCCACTGTAGCACTGCCTCTACTTTTGACGGATCCACTGCAATCCCTTCCTTTGAGATCACATGGCCTAAAAACTTAACCTCATCTAGCCAAAACTCACACTTCGACAGCTTGGCGTACAGTTCTTTCTCCTTCAGAATCTGAAGAACTATGCGGAGGTGTTCAGCATGATCCTCCTGATTTTGGGAATATATCAGGATGTCATCAATGAAGACGACAATAAACTTGTCCAAGTACGGACGAAAGATTCTGTTCATGTAGTCCATGAAGATAGCTGGTGCATTCGTCACGCCAAACGGCATCACAAGGTATTCGTAATGACCGTATCGAGTACGAAAAGCAGTCTTGGGTATATCCTCCATATTCACTCTTATCTGATGGTACCCAGACCTCAAATCGATCTTTGAAAATACCGCTGCTCCCTTCAGTTGGTCCATCAAGTCGTCGATTCTTGGGAGTGGATACTTGTTCTTGATTGTCAACTTGTTCAACTGCCTATAGTCGACACACAATCGTGAGGTATCGTCCTTCTTTCGAACTAGCAACACTGGTGCTCCCCACGGTGACACACTTGGTTTGACAAACTGTTTCTCCAAAAGCTCTTCTAGCTGTTTCTTCAATTCTGCTAATTCTATTAGCGACATCTGGTAAGGTGCTATAGACACAGGACCAACTCCCGGTACAAGGTCAATAGCAAACTCTATCTCACGTGTCGATGGTAAACCAGGTACATCTTTGGGGAAGATTTCAGGAAACTCCTTCACCACCGGAATAGTATTCAGATCAGCCTCGCTCTCGACTTTCAAAGAAGATAGTAGCATATATCCTTGAGCTCCTTCTTTCAAGAAAGCTCGTGCTTGGTTGGCAGTCAAATATCTAGAATTCTCATCCACAGGAAAGACTATGGTTTTTCTAGAGCAATCTAACAGAACATGGTTGGAAGATAACCAGTCCATCCCTAGTATTATATCTAGCTGTGAAAGAGGTAAATAGATAAAATTGACAGAAAAGATGTTATCTTTTCTGGGACACTTCAAACAGACTTTGGTAGTAACTATCGGTTTATCAGTGGGGGTTGAGACAGTCAATTCAAAAGGTAGTTCAGATACAGGTAAGCCAAGTCGTAGCACACAGTCATATGATATGAAAGAATGGGTTTCCCCAGAGTCATACAGTACTTTTAAAAGATTACCTTCTATGGCGCCTTCTCCTTGAATCAAGTCTTCGGATTCAGAAGCTTCAGCTCCGCTCATGGTGTAAACTCGACCTCCGGCTTGCGGTTTCTTGGCTCGAGTTGCATTGACTGAAGGTTCAGCCTTTGCTTGATTGCAGTCTCTAGACATGTGGCTCGGTTTGCCACATCTGAAGCAGATGATCCCCTTGATTGTGCAGTCCTTCGTGAGATGATCTTTCCCACACTTTAAGCATTTGGACGGATATGTCACATTCTGACTAGTTTGGTTCCCAGAAGAACCTCTACCAGAATTTCCACCAGTTTGTTGCTGGCCTCTTGTCGGTCGGGAATAAGGCTTCTTTTGAAAGCGATTTGAACCACTGCCTCCACCTCTTTGGAACCTCGCAGGCCCAAAGTTCTTGCTCCTCGAGTCTCTAGCCTGTTCCAAAGCTTCAACTTCACAGGACGTATCCAACAATTCCGAAAACACCTTCATCTTCAAGGTGATGACGGCCTTTTTCACCTCATATCTCAGTGCTTCAGTGAATTTCCAACATTTCCAGACTTCATCAGTTTAATGCTGGTAGTGGGTTGAGAACTTCTCCAGGTTCTCAAATTTGGCCGCATATTCACTAACGGTCATGTTCCCCTGTCTCAAGTTGAGGAACTCCATCTCCTTCGCGTGTCTCGCATTTGAACCAAGAACTTGTTCTTGAACACATCCCATGTGATGTCAGTTCCTTCAGCTTCCAGTGCTCTCTGGGCTCCATTCCACCAATCCTCAGCGTTACCCACAAGCATGAAGGTAGCATAGTTCACCTTCTTGTCTTCAGCACAGTTCATGCCACGAAAGACCTTCTCTATTTCCTTGATCCATAAACTAGCCTTGTCCGGATCAAATTCCCCTTTGAACTGTGGAGGGTTGTGGCGACGAAATTCTGCTAAGTTCTGTGCATCGGCAGTCGCCTCGAGCTGTTGAGCAGCTCTCTCTTGTTGCTGAGCAGCACGTTCGTTCTGTTGGGCGATGACTTCCGCCATCCTCTGCATCGCTTCTATAGCAGCTGTCATTCCTCCGCCTCTCACCATCTTACTCTTTCTTGAATCAGATTAACTGAAAATCACAAGGAAAGTCAGAGGAATTCATTTCAAAACAACAATCACAGAGATCCACACAGCACAAACAAGACAGACTCACACACAAGACCCAAAGTAACACAAACCGGGGCTCTGATACCAATTTAATGTAACGCCCATTTTTGGGAGGGAACGTCACATTGTCAAATTAAAAGGAAATGCGGAAAATAAATTTGTTTTTAAACAATTAAGACCCGGTTCATTTAATTTAAAGTTAGTTTGTTCGATACTTTAATATGTGAGTAAAAATGGCAGTATTTTTTTTTTTTGTTAATTAGTAAATACAACTAAGTGATGAAACTTGACCAAAAGTAAAGATAAGACAGAAAATAATTCCACATTTGAATAACGTGTACAATATATATATATATATATATATATATATATATATATATATATATATATATATATATATATATATATATATATATATATATAAGGCAGGATCAACTTACACCAGTGTAAGTCTTTTTTGACTTACACTCATTTTCAACTGTTAAATTCACTTTCATCTAATGGTTACTTTTAACGAAATAATCTCAATCATTAGATGAAAGTGGATCTAACGGTTGAAAATGAGTGTAAGTCAAAAAAGACTTACATTGGTGTAAACTGATCCCTCCTCATATATATATATATATATATATATATATCTATTTCAAACCTTACTGTACTTTAAATACAAACCTGGAAATATCCAAAAAGCAAAACTATACTTGCCCCAAAGGATTATACAAATATGCCCCAGAGATATCAAAATATACAGCCCATCAAAATAATACATCAGGCCCCCAAAATAAAACACTGGTAGCCATCAGCAGCTACCAGTAAAATCAGTCCCTCAGATGAGGAGGGACCGTATCCGGGTCCTCAGCAGGATCCTCCTCTTTAGAGGAAACCTCCATGGGAACCACGGAACCACGGGCAGGAGCTCGAGCAGTAGAGTCAAAAGAATCCTCCTGTGGGGTGTAATAACGGTCACCCCACATCTCTCGAATGGGCAGATAAAACTCCAAATGTAGGCTGAGATGGCAGGTAAGAATCGACGCCTCGTGACGTCTCCAGGCTAAAGCAATCGCCATGTCACCCATGTAGACACAGCGATCAGAATTCAGGTTGATGTGCCAGCACTCTGGCCTTCCGAGGAAGGTCAGACGCACGTCGCCCAGAAATCCACGCATGCGTGCCTCCATCGTCTAAGTAGATGTTAGTCTTGTTCAGGCCAGAAATCAGGAAAATCAGGATTTTCCACCTCCTTGCCGTCGTCTTCGATCAACACAGTATATACACAGACAGCAAATAATAGAAATACAGGAAAGAGGTAAGACATCCTACCATCATTACCAATTATAGCAGCTAGAAACAGAACGGCGCAACGTGCCCAAATAGTAATTCAGGAGTAGCATATGCAAGTAATAAATAGTAAATTCAATGGTAAGCAGATAAATAGTTCCAGGCAGATATCTATTACTATAACAATACCAACAGCTCAAGTTCACATAAGGCAGCAATTATTAATAGCAAAGTATATCATGATGCACATGCATGCTTTCTCAATTCCTACTCCATGGAGCTAGACTCAAACAGTCGAAGAGAAAGATCAGGAGACGTGTCTGTAACTCAGCTGCCGCAGCCAAATTGCTATTCATCAATAATTTTCACATGCACATCAGGCATTGTAGAGACAGTCCGCCCTCGATCACGATATAGGACAGTGTCAAGTCCGGATCGTCGATGCGTTTGCATCGGTTTGCCCCACGGGCAGAGGAGCTACCAACTGCCCATTGTGAAGGACCTGCACCCCGACGCCCCCAAGGTCGTAACATGACCCACACTAGTATACTCGCACCCACACTAAGGTGTGTTCAATCTCCTAGGCAACTTGGCCTTACAACAGTCCACAGGACATTCACAATGCATAAGATACTATGCATGAACATGTATGATTCACAGTCTCATACGATTCCATAATATGCCACAATTGGCCAAGAGAACATCAATATATATATATTTATGGTTACTCACATGGACCCATAACAATATAGTAAAATTATCACGTGAAATGGTACATTCTTAGGTCCATTATGAATCCTAACTTAGAATTTTCTTCCCTCTTCAAGGTTCATGTCCAATCCAATTCTTACAATTAGTTTAATCTCCCAAGGTAATTTAATTTCATACAATTTGTAAATTATTCAAGTTCTTAGACCTCACACTTTCTTGTTCTTTACTCACTTGCCATTACCTCAAGTCTTATGACTATCTCACTCTTAGTCTTTTAAGATTTATGAAACCCTTGATTATATTAAATTCTTCCAATTTATTAATTCCCTATCTCATTACATAGGCTTTTAATTGCATAATTACTTACGCTTCCAAGTTACCAAGGTTACATATTTACACCTAAAAGGCCTTAGAGGCCGTGGCCTCACTAGGAATTTAATTCCTAATCCTTTCCAATTCATCACATTATAGATCACCTCCTAAATTCACTTGATTCTTACTTGTCACATTGGCTCGCCCATAACCCCAACATTGGGCTCAAAACCGTGGCTATTTCATAAGTTTCAATCTCAAGTTTTTCTTTCAATTAAATTCTATTTTATCACTTGATTAATTCTAGTCTTATGCTTATTACAACTTAATCATAACTTACCCAATTTCAACCCTAAAAACCGTAGCCCTCCAAGAGAGGTTCGCAAATGTTTTTCTTCCATTTCCAATCACATAATCCAATCCAATATACCATTATATACAACAAATTAATCCAAGGTCACAATTATCACAATCTCAACATTTAAACATAGTAATCATCAAATTAAAGAATAACCCTCATTAGGGTTTTTCCACAACCAACACAATCAAGGTTCCTAAATGCTAAGAGAGATTGAGGAGGAGTGTCTTCCTCTTACCCAAATGAAGAAATCAAAAGAAACACCAAGGAAGCTCTTTGTATTTTCGGATTTGCAACACCAAGAACCCTAGAAATTTCAACTTTGTTAAATCAACATCAATGCTTGAAAAATGATGTATGGATGGTCACCAAGGAGACCATAACCATGAAAATGAAGAGAAGAGAAGAGAAGTTTTGAAACTTACCCAAAAAGCTCAAAGCTTGAAGCTTTGAGAAAGTGATGAAGATGGTGGATTTTCAAGAAACTTCAAGAAGGAAAGATGTTTAGAATGATGAGAGGATTAAGAAAATGTGCTTGGTTAAAATTTTTGTGAAGAATGAGTGGGGAGAGGGAGGGGCTGCCATAGCTTAGGGTAAAGAGAAGGAAGAGAAAACCAAAATGAAGAAGAAGGAAGAAGGATGAGAGAGAAAGGCTTTGGTGAAGTTTTGGAATTTTGATGATAATATGAGTAAATGAAACAAACTAATTCCCCCCTTTGAGTGGGTTGCTGCCGTGCTGGAGAGAGGGAAGAGAGGGAGAGTGTGTTGGCTTCTCATGGAAGCCAAGGGCCATTTGGTCATTATTTGGTCAAAGCTTCTCAAAGAAGCTTTGATTTTTTTTAACATTAAATTTGAATTAAAGTGGATAGATTAGACATAAAGTAGATTGCATTGGGATAATGTGATAGGATTTTTATTACACAATATTATCTAATGGATAATAGTTACAGTTGACAGAAGTCAGTATTTAATTTAATCTAACAGATAAATTTTTCGTAGTATTATTTTATTTTATCTGTTCGTATTTCTCGAAAAATGTGAGACCTCGTAAACTGTGTCCAGCCTCGGGTTTAGTAAGATCCCCCGTCGACATGTCCATAGTCCAAGGTTCCCGAAGAAAACTTCGCATTTCTCCAGTTCCGCTCAATGCGCACACGGAACGAGGAATATACTAAAATATTCGACGTTTCCGAAAAATTCTCAGAAAATTCTCAAAAATTGCAAATATTATAAAACGACTATTCGTCATACAATTTTTCAGTTTTTGAAGCATTACATTCGTTTTCCCGACTCTGCTCAATGTTCGCGCAAAACGAAAATATATTAAAATATTCATCGTTTCCGAAAAATTTCAGAAAAATTTTCATAAATCACAAATATTAGAAAATGACTATTTGTGGTAAAACAAATGATTTTCGGAGCGTTACACTGACCTCAGCAATTCTCAGCTCAGTGCGCACGCAAAACAAAGAATATATTAAAATATTTGACGTTTCCGAAAAATTCCAGAAAAATTCTTAAAAATCAAGAATAATATGAAATGATCATTTATACTTAGACAGATATTTTTCGGGATGTTACAGTTACAACTAGAGGAAGTCCTTTTGATTCTTGTTATGTATGTGAACTTGTAAGTGGAGATGAGATTGATAAACAAGCATATAATATTGCATTTTTTTAAGAGAAATTTGAATAATCTCTTTGTCGTTAAACACTTGAGCGATGGAAAGATGAGTGACCACAATTAGTTGGTAAAGAGAAAAGATGCAAGCTAGACTAAAGCCTCCAATTGTATTAAGTTCTAAATGATCTTGTTGGATTAGATTTGATTGCTGAACTTGATTAAATTCTTTAATTATGGAATTTCTCTTGATTCATGTTTCTAGATGTTGAGTTTAATCTTGTTTTTTATTCCTATTATTTGCTTGAAGAGAAGCAAAGCTCAAGTGTGGGGGGTTGATAAGCCTATATTTTATAGTCTTATACTGGATAAATTGTAGTGATTTGTTTATGTTTATTAATGAATTTTAGATGGATCATTATCATTGTCTTTGTTTTTGTAGATTAAATGGGATTTGTCACATTTGGAGTGAAAGCAAGCGAAGACATCGCGTTTTCAAAGCAAAAGAAGATTATTTTGGCTTAGACAAGGCTCTATGAGCGATTGAGGAGCTAGACAGGCCCCTGTGAGCGATTGAGGAGTTATACAGGACATGTCTAACTTGGAAAACGCTTATGTCTAATTTTTTTAATAGACATGGCCATGTCTCTATGTCACACAACCTTGTCTCCCTTCTACGTTGAAGTTACGCTATTTTTTTAAGCTCACATGGTTGTGTCGAGCTTAGACAAGGCCGTGTGAAGTCTCCTGAGCGTAAAAACGGCAGTTTTCACCCCAAATATTATAAATAGAAGCAAACCCCTAAATCTTTTGTACACTTTGACTACGACAGACTTTGAGAGACACAAGGGAGTTTTGTTTTCTCTCAACCAAGGATTGGAGGCTACAGTTTTAAAGATAAGTGCAAGAGTAATTGAAGTTCAACCATTGAAGACATCTTCTTCTTTATTTTTTCTCTTGTTCATCCATAGTTGTCTCTTTAACTTTTGTTCTTGTTTATGGTACATTAGCTACGAGTGGCTAAATTTCTTTTTCTATGATTAGGATGTAACTCTCTACTTTTCTATTTTGAATTGTTAATTTGATTATTTGTTAATGGGAAATTATTGTTCGTGATTCATTCTTAGTATACTTAATGCTTGTAGTATGTTGTCGGCCATATTTACATGATCTTAAGCTTTAGGTGAAGAATTGAAAGATGAAATCTAATTGTTAGATAATCTAAGAATTGAACTTAGGAATTGAGATCTAGACATAGGCTTAAATCCTTCGAGGGGTAAACGATTATCATAAAAGTTAATAGGTTGGAACTTGAATTAATTGCCATGAAAATGAGATTGGTGAAGTTTTAACACGTTTTTTGTGCCAAGAAATTAGGCTTTACATAATTTAGGACAAATCGCCTTCAAGAACATAATTGAACATTATCAAAGATAGAATTACAATTTATCATAGGAGGTAGTGTAGTGGATTCCTAGTCCTATGAGGTAGTGTAGTGGATTCTTAGTCCTAGGCCTTTAAACCTTGGTTAAATCTTAACTTTTATAGATTTAATTGCTTACTTAATTGCTTTGAGTTTTGTTTTGATTTTAATTGAGCTTTTGCTATTATTTATTACCACTTAAATAATCAGAATCTCCGTAAGAGTTAGTAATTAATCGATCCTCATGGGAATGATCTTTATTTTACTATTTGTACGATCTGTGCGTTTGCGAAAAATTCACAATACTTAGCTTGATTTTTTTCATTCTTAGCACTCCTTTGGGTCATCAACCTACATTCCAAGATTAAAATATACTCCAATTAGACACCAGTCATGAATGATATATAATTAAACTAATTTAACTCCTAATCAAGCCTATTCAACACTAAAGCACATGGGATTCAAGATATTTAAATAAGCTCACAAACTATGCTAATTTATGAATAAATCAAGGACTTAGTATATATTTAAGGACAAAACTTGGACATAATAACTCTATTTCATTAAGTTATCACAGGACATACGATTGATACAAGATGTGTCTCAAGGATTTTATTGCCTAACGTACCAAGTTCAGTGTTGTCATGTGCTTCTATTGAGTCTCCATATTTGATTTATGAGTGAGCCCTCATTTTAGTCCCTAAAGTTATTAGCACAAGTCATATTAGTCCCTTACTTGAGGAAATTAACATATTAGTCCCTGAAATTGTAATCCATACGGTCAAATTAGTCCTTACTAATATGCTAATTTCATGGACTAATATGCTAATTTCCTCAAGTCATTGACTAATATGACTGATGCTATCAACTTCAGGAACTAAAATGAGGATTCACTCTTTGATTTATTGTCACTCAGGACACACCAGTTTATCCAAGCTCCAAGCCATGGTTTCGAGTCTATCAAGTCTTAGTAGTTTAGATTGTCAAACTTGTCATTTAGGAAAACATGTTCACACTTCTTTTTCTATTCGTGTCAATAACAGAGTTATGTCTCCTTTTGATGTTATTCATTCAAATGTTTAGGGTCTAAATTGTGTTACCTCTAGTTCAAGGTTTTGTTATTTTGTTACTTATATTGATGACTAATCTCGTTGTACTTGGCTATATTTAATGAAGGACAGATCTGAATCATTTTCAAAATTTCAATCTTTTTGTTCTAAAATTCATACACAATTTAATACTTCCATTAAAACTTTGCAGAGTGATAATAATCATGAATATTTCTCTTCAACATTTTCATCTTTTATAAGTTCACATGGTATTCTTCATCAGTCTTCTTGTCCTCATACTCCACAACAAAATGGAGTTGCTGAGCACAAACACCGTCACTTAATTGAAACTGCTCGCACTCTATTGCTTCACACTCATGTTCCTCTTCGCTTTTGAAGTGAGGTTGTTCTTACTGCATGTTATTTAATTAATCGTATATCATCCTCTATTTTGAATAATCAAATTCCTTATTCAATTTTATTTTCTCATGAGCCTATTTTCTCTCTTCCACTTTGCATATTTGGATGCACATGTTTTGTTCATGATCTTATCACAAGGAAAGATAAGTTAATTGCATGGTCTATCATATGTGTATTCTTATGATACACCAGACTACAAAAGGGATATCGGTATTATTCCCCGGATCTTGATCGTTTTCTTGTGTCTACATATGAAACTTTCCTTGAGACTAACCCTTTCTTCTCTATAACCGATACTACTCCTTTTGTTGAGGTTTTACCTGTTCCTTACTTAGAAGGACCTCCAGTTTCAGTTCCTGCAAATAAGCCTCTTCAAGTTTTTCGTTGTCATCCTCGTGCACCTACTTTAACTGATCAAGATGCGATCCCAAATGACTCATATCCTAAACAAGTGGCTGAACCGTCCTTAGATCCTGCGCCGAATGTTATCACAAGTCCTCTCATTGCTATTTGAAAAGGTACTCGTTCCACTCACAATCCTCATCCTGTTTATAATTTTTTAAGTTATTATCGTTTATCTTCTTCCCATTATGTTTTTACCTTTTCTTTATCTTCTGTGTCCGTACCAAAAACCACAACAGAAACTCTCTCACATCTGGAGTGGTGTCAGGCTATGATTGAGGAGATGTTTTCCATCCATTCAAATGGTACTTAGGAACTTCTTCAATCGCCACCTAGCAAATCTATTGTGGGTTATCGAAGGATTTACACAATCAAGGTGGGACCTGAGAGAGTAGTTGATAAATTAGAGGCATGCCTTATTGCTAAGGGTTATACTTAAATGTTACTCAATTTTTTTCCTAGATTATAGGGATACTTTTTCTTTAGTTGCGAAGATGACTTATGTTCGTCCCTTTCTTTCCATGGTTGACATCTGTCATTGGCCCTTTATCAACTTGATATAAAAAATGCCTTCTCACATGGTGATCTCAAGGAGGAAGTATATATGGAGCAACCTCTTGGGTTTTATTGCTCAAGGGGAGTCTGGCTTGATCTACCGTTTGCGTAGATCTTTGTATGATTTAAAACATCCTCCTCGAGCTTCGTTTCGTATATTTAGTGTTGTTATATCTTATTTTGGCATGGTTTGTAGTGTAGCATGTCTTCAATTTTCTATCATCATTCCTTAACCAAAACTTCAATATATCTAATGGTTTATGTGAATGATATTGTTATTACTAGGGATGATCATGAAGGAATTGTTAAGTTGAAGAAGCACTTGTCTAATCATTTTCAGACTAGATTTAGGAAAGTTGAAATATCTCCTAGGAATAGAAATGATAGAATCAAGTACAAGGATTTGTATCTCACAGAGAAAATATGCTCTAGACATTCTCAAAGAAACTAGAACATTGGATTCTAGATCAATTGATACACCAATGGATCCTAATACAAAACTTAGTCCAGGTCAAGGAGAGCCGCTATCTTATCCGAGAAGATATCATAGATTAATTAGCCAGTTAAATTATTTAACAGTCACTCAGCCAGATATATCTTTTGCAATGAGTATCCTCAGTCAGTTTCTTAACTCACCATGTGAAGGTCATTGGGATGTGGCTGTTAGAGTCCTCAAGTATGTTAAAGGTGCTCCTAGAAAAGTTTTATTATACGAAGATAAATGACACACATAGATTGTGGAGTTCATAGATGCAGATTGGGCAGGTTCTCCATCCGATAGACATTCTACATCAGGATATTATGTTCTTATTGGAAATGTAATATCTTGGAAGAGTAAGAAATAGAATGTTGTGGCTATATCTACTGCAAAAGTTGAGTACCGTGCCATGGCACTTGCAACATGTAAGCTTATATAGCTAAAATAGTTAATCAAAGAACTCAAGTTTTGTGAACCAAGCAAGGTAGAACTTATTTGCGACAATCAGACAGCCTTACACATTGCTTCCAACCTGGTGTTCCATAAAAAGACCAAACACATAGAAATTGATTGTCATTTTGTGAGAGATAAGATATGGAGTGAAGAGTTAGTGACTACTTTTGTTAACTCAAATTATCAACTTGCAGATATTTTTACCAAATCACTTAGAAGTCCTCATGTTCATGTCATATGCAACAAGCTTGGTGCATATGATTTATATATTCCAACTTGAAATGGACTGTTGAAAATTACTAAAATCTTTAGTTTCCTTTATTATGAGTTTCGTGTTTTCCTATTTTACAACATATCTTAATTTGGAGATTATGTACATAATTAGGGG
This sequence comes from Ormosia emarginata, assembly GCA_029884605.1. Lineage (NCBI taxonomy): Eukaryota > Viridiplantae > Streptophyta > Magnoliopsida > Fabales > Fabaceae > Ormosia > Ormosia emarginata. The sequence continues at coordinate 14,035,537 of JAQQTP010000044.1, read as the reverse complement.
ATACTGTAAATAATTAGAAGATTTGATTCAATTCTTAGAATCAAATATTTATTATATTTTTCATGTATATAATATAATCAAGTGTGCTAAGAGTAAAATTCTCTCAAGCATTTCAGCCAGTCTCTATTCTTAGTTTCAAGTGATGCCAACTTGAAAATAGGCAGCTGAGGTTTGTGAAATTGCGCAAGAAATGAAAATCCTCAGCAGCTGAATTTATGTAGACTAGAAATAATTACATTCTATAATTACAAGAAACAAAATAGGAAACAAATCCTAATCCAATCACTAGGAAGAAACAGAACAAATTAGATCCTAACTAAAAGATATTGACATATACAAAAGAGATATTTCCCTAAATAGGAGATACGTCCAACCGCCTAGATCAGGAAGCTGTGAAGATATATAGACGTTAGCTTTTTTGGGTTGCTGTTAACAATGGTCCAATCCAAGGCCTCAGGACCTACATTTCTTTACAAAGAATAAGTGGGGGGAAAGGGGAAAATTTAGGAGAAAGTAGTGTTACGTAAATAATAATTAATAGTTTATACATTAAAAATTTGAGTAATGTTATATCCTCATACCTAATCACCCTAATAATCATCCTAATACTAAATGAAAAAAATATTAAATAAAAAAGTAAATACATCTAATGTTTTAGAAACATAAAAAGCATTCAATATTTTCTTCATTTAATAATTAAGAAGATTAGTAGAAGGATTAAGTAAGAGAATAAATTATTTCTCATAAAATTTACTTACAAATCATCAAATTCAGAATCTGTGTAATGTCATGCAGAGTTATTGAAGCAAATAAGCTTTTATTGTATGTTTGTTTATAGGCCTTGAATTGGACCTGAGCTCACGGATTATGAAAACCTAATTACTTCGTTGGATTGAGGTAGTGAAAAGAAAAAAACATCATTAATCGATTCCCAATAACTTCTCTATCCACTTCTATTAAGTTACCACAAATGCTTCGTTTATAGCCATATAAAATAGGTTGCTACGATGTACCCCGAAAAATAAAAATAAAAGGTTGCTACAGCCTCTTTAACCATCTTGATGATTGCCAGTTATCGTCAAGTGTTTTTAACCAGATAATAACCAACAACAAATAAATGTTTAATAACTCATCCATTCACAAATTACCTGCTACTTACATCAATCCAATGATCCCACATTTGACAACTAAGAATCCCAATAGACTAGTTGCATCGTGAAAGGTGGTTATTCAATAAGATATTTCACTCCAACCTCCAAGTTTTAAATATTTTTGGGGCATTTTAAGGTACCAACATATATAAATCAAATCGAGTTTCTAAGATAAGAACCCAATTATCTAAACTAGTTTCATATGAATTATATAAAAATAATAAATTTGATACAATCATGATAAGGAATTCCACAGAAATAACACGTCCCTGTCTAACAAAGAACTCCCACCAACTACCAAGAGATGATGCCGCTGACATCAGAGCATACATAAACTCCCAAACAAGTCTAAAACAAACAAGTGATAAGCTCCTCCTAAGCATGGGGAATTGGTACTCAAAAACATTACAAATGTCAAAGGATGCAAATTTTCCCAAGTGAATGTTTAAAGACCTAATCCAACTGTACGGCCATCTCTTCGTCGAAGGCCTGCAGTGTACTGTTTCTCTAGATCCAGCTGGAGTTCCCTCTGCTTCTCTGCACGGAGTAGGTCGTTGCCATTTTGGTTGTCGGAGTTCTGCTCCACTTTGGCTTCGCCTTTCACGCCCTACAATTTGCCATAGGCACGAGTACAACCTCAGACTCTAAAACTGTGTTAGTAGGTGAAGAAACTCTAATGGAGAGAACCAGTCATTCAGGAACAAGCAAATAAATAATCTCCTCATGTTATTATTGGGTCAAAATAGAGCGACTGCTCAATCGAAACTTACCATGAGTTTGTTGAATTTCTCTTGCCGCTCACGATCAGAAAACATTGCCGTATCCCAACGATGGCCAGACTACAACATTTGGCAAGTGCATTTTATAAAGCAGCAATTGCATTGTAAGTAGCAGATCGTAGGAAATGCAAAACAAATGTATATGTACATGGCACAAACAGGATCATACGATAACAAATACACTAAGCTCAGTCAGAGGTCATCCAGAACTATAGGCCTAGGACATCCACTCATCCACTTATCACAAATACAACCTCAACCAAAAGTATCATCTTTGAGCAATATGTACAAGCTTTTATATTTATATACAATTTATATACTACGAAATATGTAGGTGGGTTAACATTGCAAGTCAATGTAATAGAACAATTTGGACCGAGGCATCAGCCCCTTGTATAAATTTGTAAGCAACACCTGCACTCAATTGAGTATGGGACATATTACACAGCATCAAGGGGAGGACCATTCAACCAGAGGTCATTGCAACTCAGGTCAGACTGGAAGTTACTACTTTGGCGAATCCATGCTGCAGCACAAACATACCCCAACTTTACCCTCACATGGGGCTGAGCTCACTTAGTTGGTGAGGACCATGGTTATCAAATCGGGAATAGAATTGTGAATGGAAGGCTTATTTTCCAAATCGTGAATCGAAACGTATGGTGAATTATAAGATTGATGATCAATTATTAAAAATAGCATAAAATATATTTTTTACATAAAGAAACATTACAAACATTTATATTAACATTTTAAAGTTAAATAACTCATATAGCTAACCAATTGAAATCCATATTTCAAAATAAATAAAAGATTCAAGTCATATAGTCAAAGATTAAAAAATTTAATTTTAACAACATAACAGTAATGAGACAAGGAATGAAAAAAATTACAACCAAAAGAGGCTCCAAACACGAGAGTGAGTGGGGCTTCTCACGAGCAAGGTGGACCAGCAAACCAAAAATACGAACCAGAAAGCAGGGGTTCTCACATGAAGTAGGGGAGAGGCAGAGGGTGAAGGATTTAGGGTTGGGTTTCATTCATAAGGAGGCAAACAGAAAGTTCGGCCCTTTCCCCCCATTATCTTTAAAAAATTCCAAATAAAAAAAGGTTGGGTGGTTTCATGAGTTACACAACTGAGGAAGACTTGTTAACGCTAAACAAAAAAGACCATTTGTAACCTTGAAAGATGCAAACAGCTATACCCTAATGACAAGTATCTCCAAATTTTGGAAGAGAGCATAATGATATACGACTGCTAACCAAGAATCCACAGTAAATAGGGTAGAAAAAAGTCCACCATACACCCTGCTTCAATAATTCCTTTAGTGTCAAGTATTCCGCATACCGATAAGCCCCATAACAGTATTCTGTGCGCCATATATATATATATATATATAACCAATATCAGCATCTAAAATACACTATAAACTTATAGTGTTAAAATACATGGTAATATCTTTAAAGTTATTTTTTTGTGTACATGTACAGGTAAGACTATTTCAGCCTACTAAATTTTTATTTGATCTTTTTATCCCTTCTTTTTATTTAATTATATTATGTTTCATCATTTGAAATAAAAATTAACTAAAAAAACTGTTTCTTGACTTACAAATTAGTAGCAACAAACACGTTTTGATTTAAATTATTTGCTTTTACTCTATCTCACTCGTTAGATCTGTATGGTTGCTTCAATGTGTTTCTAATTCTGGTTCTGGATATTTCAAGCAACAAGAACCTCTATAACTTCGTGACTTCTTTGGTTGTTAGGTTTCATTAACGGGAGTTTTGGGAGTAAGGTATTCTCTTATCTAAGCTTATTCCCTGCACATTCACTCCCCCATTGTAGATGGTTCAGCCAAGCCCATTGCCACAAAATGATTGAGAACTACAACAGGGTTGAAATGAATTTGGTTTTTTCTATTCAATAAGTATTACATGACCCAATGCTTCAAGGAGGGATGCACTATATGGAGGGTCCTTTAAATAGATGACTCTTCAGAGCGGGACTTTTTGGGGGAAAAGAATTTGTATAAAGGAACAGAAAAATAAAAATGGGGAAGGAGAGCAAATGGATTAGACATCTGCGAAAAGGAAGAGAAAATCAAGATAGTTGATAACTGCTGCTACTACTAAGGAATGGGACAGGTTTTTTTTAAAAAAAATTGGAATGGAACAAAATATAATTAAATGAAAATGAAGATATGAAAAGAAAATAAATTTAATTAAATATGCTAAAATAATCTTAACCTTACACGTGTACAAGTACGAAATTATTGGTAGAGATACTGCAACTGGTCATCACCTACATAATTTCAACCCATCTGGTCTAAAAACTTAATCTTGCTGCTATCTAAATTCTAAAGCACTATTTCCAAAGGAACAGAAGCCTAGTAGCCCAAAATTATACTAATGCAGATTGTTTCACCTTCCCAATCATTGATTGAGTATCAAATCCCCGAGGAAATACCACTGTGTTCTATACCATGTTATATACAAAGGTAAGAACTCCGCCCAAAAAATAAGGAAAATGTAATAAATAATTAAAGTTACCTCTTCTGTAGTTTTACTGTTTTTGCTGCCCCACAACAGCTTCTTCTTTTGGTCAGTAGTCAAGCAGCCAGCCCCAACTAAGTTCTTATTAACTGTCATGCATCAAAATTTCCAGATGAGTAGTAAGGTATGTATGAGATCTACAAGTATTAGAATCAAAACAAGTAGATGCTTGGGTAAAATTAGATTTTTTTCAACAGTTGAGTCTTGGAACATAAATTACGACAGGAAAAAAAAAGTAAGAAATTAATAACAGATACAACATGTGTTCAGAATAAAGACAGTAATAGCCACGCCCATGGCATACTTCCAGGCCACAACAATCCACCTTGTGCAAATGGTTAAAAATTGAAATCATGAACCTTCAATCTATCAGAATCCAGTCAATCATAGTAGACCAAACATATGTCCATATCACAATAGTAAGCCAATTGTTCAGGAAAAGTAGGGTATACCTAATTCAGCAGCTTTCATGGCTGCAACTTTTGCAGCATCTATATCATTGCCACTATCAAAACCACTGGTTTTGGCAGCCCCTAAATCTGCCTTGCTCTCTTGAGAAAGCTTTGAACTTGAAGTCTGTCTTTCATCTGCTTTAGTACATAATAATAAAGTAGCACAATTATCACCTAAAAGGTAAAAATCATACCAAGCATCACTACAAAAATATGTAAACAATACCACCTTTTCCAAAATTGTCATCCTTGTCAGCACCAAATAATTTTGGTTTTTTTCCAGAAGAATCTTTATCTTCATTACCAAACTGCTCCCCTACTTTTCTAGTGTTCCGGTCCTTGTCCTTACCAATTTCAATGTCATCATATTTTCTCTTTTCTTCCCATGGAAGGTTTTGACCATCCAGCTCCTTCTGTTCACTATTATAAGATTCTTTTAGACGATATTTACCACTGTCTCTTTGTGAACCTGAGTCATCTCTTTGGCTCCTTGACTCTGAATAAGAGACTGCTCGGTCACTTCTATAATCTCCAGAACTTCTGCGGGAATCTCTTCTTTCATCTTGGCCATCACGGTCCCTTGTACGCCTCTCTCTCTCCACCTCATCATATGGTGCACGCCTCCTGCCAGATCCAGATCTGTCATATGAAGAATCCTTATCTTTATTTTTCTGATGCTCCAAATATGTTTCTCTATCTTTCTCCTTGCTTCTATAATCTGACCTATCATATTTGTCACGTGAATACTTGTCCACAGTGCGCTGATAGTCTTTTGACCTGCTATCACTCTCTTCTCTCGTATGATCACCCCTTGACTCATGTCCAAAACGAGAAGATAGCCTCTCTCGGTATCTATCTTCATCTGCATACTTGTCATGCCTAGAGTGACCATAGGAGCTCCTGGATGACTGTCTATCAGAATGTCTAAAAGTATCACTGCTTCTGCCATAGTGATTTCTGCCATATTGTCGGTCTTGTTCCCTGCCATCATACTTCCTTGAATGATGGTCAGAGACTCTTATAGAATCTTCCCTTAATGGATTCGGACTTGAGCTGTGTTCATGGTTGAGACTACCTGCATATATGTAAGAGTATAGATTTCTTTAGTCAAGCCCTACTCCATATAGAATAGATTAGCATTAAATTTGGTAACACTATTATCTGTATCACAGTGCCAAATATATACAAATCACTTTCATAGAGATGCTACTGGATCTAAGTAGTCAATGGCGGATCGCAGCACAAGGCGGCCATCCTCAAAAACTGTGATACTAATAATAATAGGGCATACCCAAAAGCCAACTGTTTGAAAAACAATAATCAATGCCATAATGTGCAACGAATGCTATTTAATGCATATGAGCTGTACGCCATTTAACCTATATGAGCTGTAAACCATTCAACATGAGATTGGAAGATAGAAAGATATACCCAAAAAAAAACAGAAGATAAAAAGACAATAAATTGTACGCAAAAGAAAATGAAAGACGAAATAAATATGCCTCCGAAACAGAGGAATCCATCTAGCCGTCAACAATGGGTTCCAGCTGGAAGTGTAATTGCGGCACCACTATTCAAGCTGCAATGAGCGCTATTGTGGCACTCCATCCACACCGCAATAGTGAAACACCCTGCCACGAACGTTTGGGAGCAGGGAAGCTCCGCTCAGCTCCATGGTGGCACAATAGAGGCCAGACTATTAACTACTTTGTACTGGATTACCTGATCAGTTCTATCTACAACATGGAGAATTTGCAAGACTGTGTTGTCAAGATCGCGTGTTGGCTCGTAAGATCGGACGAGTCTACAATCTTTCCATGCTGGAGCAATCCTGACCCCAACCCATAACTTGTTTTGGTGGGGTCGTTCTGGGATTGCAAGGAAGACCCTGGAATCGGTGTGATCGTCGAGCTAGAAACGATCCTACCCTGCACCTGATTTCAGTGAAGCAATCCAGAATTTAAAAAAAAAAAACCCAGCCCAATACCCACCCGATTTGGCAAGAACCAACATATCACATCTGACATTTGCATCTCTCCAGTTCATTTCAGTGCTGGGAAACCTTGTTGCAGTCTCTTCCCTCAAGATTTGCGACTCCATCTTCTGTGAGATACCCATCCGATCGTGCGTCTTCATCTGCTCAGGTAGTTTGGAGCTGCTGCTAGGTGGGTGGAATAATTTGGTGCTGCCTGCTGCGACTTGCGAGCCAAGCCTTTGTAAAGTGTTTGGGTGCTGTATTTATTTGTGTTAGTGTTCTGTTTAGGCTCTGTTTGGGTGAGTGTTTGCTGGTTCTATGTGGCTGTAAGTGAAAATATGAGGGGCTGGTGGTGGTAGTGGGTCTGTAGGTGCTGGTGGGTCTAGGACTGGGAGTGAGACTGTTGCTGTTAGTTGTGATTTTATGGTTATTTTACTTATTTATGTTATTTTATATGCATATATATATGTTTTAAATAAAATTGATATTTTAAGTAGGATCTTATGATCTTTGTTATGATCTCACGTTTTACGTGTCGACCTTCCCCCTCCCGATCTTAGGTTAGATCAAGATCTTGACAAAATTGGTGCAAGAACATTTTCAACTTATTTGAAGCAAAAATATAAAATTTCTGGTCTTGGCCAAATGGATAATATATAGTATCTTGAAAACAAAACCATCAAAGATAAAAATTTCAAGCTAAGAAAACTAAAACAGCATTACAAAAATTTCCATCCTACCATACTACAAGACAAAGATTCAGATTTCCAACTATGGACAAAAAGTTCGGTCCTTCAAATTTGGAGCTATCTCTCATGCCACATGCATCACATAAGATTACAAGGGCATAATCCTATTTGGTTTTACGCTTATTAAAATACATTTTAAGAATAGCAATAAATTTTGGGAATGCACAAACGGCGTGATCCATGACACAAGAAAGCGATAAATTTTTTTATCAAAGAGAAAGAACAAAAAAGTTACAAGACAAGTAGTGAAAAAACCATAGCAGATAAGCAAAAGAGAGAAGATAATTCAACAGACCAAAAACTCAGGAGTACTAACAACTAACTATAAGACCCATGCATAAAAAACTGATATAAGCTCACCTCAGTACATAATGTTTCACCAGTGAAAAATTACTCCATTTTCAATAGTTAATAATTCCTTTCCCAATTCCCTTACATCACAAAACTCCATAAAAAAATTTAACAGTTGAGTGTTTAACTGTATACCCATAGTCCCCTGCCTCAATAAGTGAAGAAACTATATTCCTCCTATACATAATGAGATTAAAATTCATACAATACCCACTAAAATCTTTTCCAACATACTGAACACATAGACAGGTATAAGTAATAGAATAACTACTGCCGTTAGTCAAGTACTTAAAAAATAGTTTTAAAAAATACGTGTATCCAAACGAGTTCTAACAACAACAACAACAACAAAGCCTTTTCTCACTAGGTGGGGTCGGCTATATGGATCAAACGACGTCATTATATTCTATCACAAACTATGTCTTCAAAAATGTCATTTAAATCTAAGTCATTTTTAATAATGGTTTCACCGGTAGTTTTTCTAAGTCCAATTAAAAAAGTGGTAAGTGTTCAACATTTTCCAAACTGCAACAAAATTCCCATCTGCTGCTATATTGCAAGCACACAACACAGTACCAGTTTTCTCACAGATACAGAGAGGACAGCTATCAGAAGACATGGTGAATCAACCTTGCATCTAGTATTCACCTAAATTAGCTTTTTGGGCAGTGATAAACAGAGGTGTATACCTAGGATCATCAAGGTTAGCTCCAGTACCCATTATGGAGCCATCTTAAGAAAATACAGTTTCTTAGATTTTCTCAGAACTCCAGTGGGTACAAAACAAAAAGGCATAGCAGCATAAATACCTATATACTTTCCAGCAGAAGAAGCACCATGCATGAACAACATAATGCAGTTTATATTAAGCAATTTCAAATACCAATATTGGTTGCAATATACTTAGCCTCTTGACATTATAATCATTCACCACAATACTATTGTAAGTTTGTAACTTCTAAAAGAAATAAGACCAAGAACTTAAAAGATCCCAACCATCAGGTGATGGTGATCCCTCAACAGGTGATCGACGCCGATAATTCCTATTAGTTGCATCACCAGAAGGCTTGCGAAACACATTTTTGGTATCAGAATTGTCATGAGGTGGAGACGGTAAGTTTGAGTCCATCATGCCAAGCCTATGATAGCACCAACACAGTCAGATTAGAATACAAATAATCTCAGTGAATCAAACAATCAAATTCCAAAACAAACAGAAAGTAAGGCCTAGTTATAGTGTTCAGTAAACTCATGAATAAATCTATTCCAAGCACTCATGGAGGGCCTGGTACCAATGACATCGGGGATATCAAGTTTCTAGCTTCATTAATCATTTACTATAACAGCAAAGCAAATATAAAACCCCACCCAAAAAAAACAAAAGTGTTAACTTATCAAACACACACACACATATACATACTATCCATTTCACAGTAACAAAAAATGAATTCCCATTAAAAAAAAAAAACTCATATTGCAAATGCTAGACAAGAATCTAGCATCAAGAAATACAGCTCCACTTCAATTAAAAATATATATATTTTCTTTCTGTGTCCTCAGTAACCTATAAAACGAACAAAAAAAGTCCATAGATTAATTGTATCAACATATTCTAAACGATGCATGCATCAAATTCATGGTCTCAGATGCGCAACACATAAACTGAAAATCGCAAAAGAGAAAGAAAGGAAAGAAAGGGAACCTGCGAGGTTTGGGAATTCAAATGGAAGATGATTGATTCATTGGTTTAGTGTGATTTTGGCGCTTGTGATTGCAGGTAGGGATATGTTATTGTGCGAAGGAGAAAAGAAACCCTCGATTCTGCGCTATGTCGTTTCGATTCGTTTGGATGAAGAGCTTGGGTCGCGTTGCGTCCTGGGCCTTATAAGGGAAAGGACTAAAGGAGGAAACAAACGTGGAGAACTGCGCAGAGATATTTCAATTTCTACCTGAGTACGTGGCATACTAATATTGAAAATCAAAAATCAAAAAAAATAAAAAATAATAAAGAAAGGAAAGGATGGGTGATAAAAATAAGAGATAAATTGGCACTAACTCGTATAAACTTTTATCATTTTTTTTAAACTAGTTCTTTTATCTGTGTGATGCATTTATAGAATATAAAAAAAAAGTAAAAAGAGTTAAAAAGAATTCAATTAAAAAGAAAATGTTTACAAATAAGAGAAATTAATTATGATGTTTATAAAATTGAAGAAAATAAGTATTAGAGTATGATATACGAATAAGTACACACTCAACATGTTATATAATATTATTAACAACAGCAACAATAAATATTAATTAATTTATTTATTTATTTATTTATATTATGTAGACATTTTTTCAATCTTTGTATACATTTATTAAGATTAAGCTCTTTTGAAGTAAGAAGTGACTAAATTTATACCATAAAAATAAATTGTATTATTTTAATAAAATATTTTATAATAAAATGTTATAATCTAAACCATTAAATTATTTTAATGGTACAAACTTACTTATTTTACACTCTCACTTTAGGGAGTTTGATCCATTTATGAGAAACAATATTTGATAGCAAAAGTATTAGAAGATGTGTCTTTTTTTCAGGCTTTGACAACTTGTTGCAAAATTTAAGGCCTAGTAATATTAATTAACAGAAATGTTTGAAACAACAATTATAGAAATGTTTATTTAAAATATGATGTTCAAACACTATAAAATGAAGGCATTTAAAGGGGGCTAAACCTAATCAGACCCGTAAATTACAAAACAAATGATAAAAACTAAGGCAAAAAAAATAAAAAAAAGGTTGAAACAGTGCAAAAATAACATTTTTTGTTCCTAAAATGACTTCAATCAAGATAATTATTTGCCACGACGATACTCTCTTCTTGAGTTTTGTGTTGATACATAATAGTAATAATTTTGATGTCCAGATTAAAAGTTATGCTCAATTAAAACTAGATTAATCGTGTAGGATTTTGACGATTAATCTACTCCAAATAATCTTATGCTACACATTCCACGTAAATCCCCTAAAAACATGACACTGAATGGTCATTCGTTTTTTGTTCTTTATTTGTTGTATGGTTTTTATTTGTTTATTTAGTTTTTAGTATTTGTATATGTGTTATCTACGTGTGTGGACATGTTAATATTGTGTTGTGATTTTTTCTTATTTATAAAAACATATGACATTAAAATAGATAAGCAATTTAATACATGGCAGAAAATTAAAACTTTATTTACTAACTAAAATTGACACATGGTAAAATTTTAGATCATATATCTTTTTTATATAATATATTATATATTGATAATAGACGAATTCAAAATTGCACCTGCATAATAACATAAACGTACATTTGCATGAGAAATGAAATAGTTATTAGCACCTTTTATTAAGATTTGAAAACAAATTATTTGCATGAATGAGATCATAGAACCAAGTATATGTGCTAACTGATTCACACCAATCATCATATATGCCAAAAAAAACTTTGTTCATAAATAATTGAAAGAATGCATAGGGAATCTACTCAAACCAAATTCATGGCCCAAATATTCAAATCTTTTATAGTTGTAGCAAACTTAAAGGGTTGATTTTAGAGTAATAATAGATGAATTCTTCTGCACAATGGAAGACTATATAAAATGTAATTGAAGGAAATATACATAGACTTAAAGGGTTGAAAGTTTTGAAATTGAGAGAGGAAAGGACTAAAGGATGAAACAAACGTGAAGAACTGTGCAAAAAGATATTTCAATGTCTACATGAGTACGTGACATACTAATATTGAAAACCAAAAATCATAAAAAATAAAAAAATAATAAAGAAAAAAAAGGATGAAAGATAAAATAAAGGATAAAAGAGCACTAAATCGCTTAAACTTTTACCCTTTTTCAAATTAGTATCACAAATTTTAAAATTGTCTCAATTGATCCTTAAATTTTAATCATTGTTACAATAAGTTCTTTTGCCAAGGATCCATTAAATCACTAATGGTGATGTAATGTGAAAAAAACATATCCTTTACTGTTGAATAATTGATTTATTAAATTCTAATTTTTAAAAATTTTTATAGTGGTTTGATTTTTTTAAATTTATTTTTAGGGTTTTTAATCTATTTCATTTTTTTATTTGTTTAATCTATTTCATTTTTTTATTTGTTTAATCTATTTCATTTAAAAATTTCTTAAAATCATAATTTAAGATTTAACATGCATGAAATGCTAAGATTTTCTTACGTCGCATCACCGTTAGTGAATCAATGAATCCTTGAAGGAATGACCTATTGCAATAATAATTAAAGTTTAAGGATGAATTAAAACAACTTTAAAATTTATGGTCCCAATTTGAAAAAAGTCAAAGTTTAGGAATGATTAATGCACTTTCCCAAAATAAAAAGATAGATGTATCATCATAATAATAATAATGTTTTACCCAAAAAAAATCTTAATAATAATGTGTAGAAATATATTTTTTTCTTTGTAATTACTATTTTGCTTATAGTTCCTTAAATGATAAATTATTAAATAAAAATGTATATCACAAACACTCTATTTAATATTTAATGTTAATTTAATATTTTTATTAAATAAGTATAAAATTATATAGGACATGTTAAAAATATATTATCTCTAAATGATATTTTTATACATAACAATGCTAAATGGAATAATTATAAGTGTTTATCTAAAAATTTCTTTTGCTGAAATATCTAAATTCTAGAGATATGTTTCTTTTATAACATAACCAAATAAGTAAGATTCTCAAACATGAAAGCTTAATTAAACTCATAGGATAAACTTGACTCATAAACTTGTTAGAGTTTATTTTCTTCAAAAATATATAATTTAGTAACATATATCTATTCTATGATAATATGTTATCTATTATAATAATAACTTAAAATACTACTCCCTCCAAAACCTTTCACATATTTTAGTTTTCCCTTCAAACTTTTCATCTCATGTTACATAATTCTGAATAATTTCTTTTTTAATTACATTTCTATTTCTTTCCACCTTTTTATCTATATATCGAATTATTTCTTTTCTCATTTTCTATAAACACTTATTAAGTGTGTGTTTGGTTCATTGTGAAAATTTTGATTATTTCAATAATCGATTATAATTGATTATTATATAAAAACTTTTTGTTATAATCGATTATAATCGATTTATTTTTATGTTTGGATATGTTAATTGAAAAGTGATTTTAAATTAATTTATTTTATTTGGTTGATATAAAAAAAATCACTTTTATGCATTAAATTACTAAAATAGGTATACAATGATTAAAAAAGTTATTTGATTGAGGACAAAATGGTATTTACATATCAAAATGTAAGGAATAATCTATAAGCTAAAATCATAAACTTCAATCTTCAGCATTATAAAAATTAGCTTAAAAAAGCTTTTATTTTACATTAAATTTCGTACAAAAACTAAAGCTGATTTTGCTAAACATGATTAAATATTGTTGAAACAGTTTTTTTCTCTAAAAAAAGCTAATTTAAGCTAAAAAAAGCTTACCCAAACATGCACTAAGTTCTTCTTTTTCCAAACACTATCAAATGCTTATTTAATAATCTTTTCATCTTGCAATAGTCTTTTGTTTTTTATTGTCTTTGATTCAAACTTTTCACCTCATGCTAAAAGGTTTTATGTCACTATTTTTAAACATTTCTCTTTCTTTTCACTTTTTCATCTATCTAATTATTACTTTTATCATTTTATATAAACACATACGAAGTTCATTTTTCCAAAACACTCTATGTGAGCTTATTTAACGATCTATTTTTTTCATTTTAGTCTATGTTTAAGTATGTAATAATGAGATTATTTAATTTCATTTTTCTTATCCATTTCTCAATCTCTCTTTTATGGACTATTATTGGCTCACATTTCTTCTTCATGTAGCTTTTATTTTGTTATAACTCAAGCTTATGAAAAGAGTCTAACCCAAATGATTAGCTTATTGGATGGATGGGCCTCATGGTTAAGTACCACGTTGAGCTTCCATATTTTTTCAACGTGGGACATAACATATTTCATCATAATGTATTTGTCTTTACTACATCTTCCTCTCTTTTTTTATTTATTTGTCCAAAAAATCTTTGTTCTTGATTAACATTTTCCTTTCATCATTTGCTATTTATGTTTTGTGCATGTTCTAATTTGGTATTTAAATTTTTTTCTTTTTGCTTTTTTTTCTTGTAGCATTTTGTTTTCCTTTGAGTTATAAGCTTTATTCTTGCTTTAGAGTTAAAACCACACCTAATAGGTTTATCCCCATGCAATTTTTGTTGGTTCTCCATATAGGCTTTTAGGGAAGCTAACACTAATTACAATTAGCTAGGCCACAGTCCAAACATTTGTAGAGCTATTTAGAACAATGACTATTCCTATGCCAAGTGAAATTGCTCCTTATTTACTTCAAGATCAACCAGGTTATAGCCCTCCATCATTTCTTCATATTTGTTATTAAGAGAGATAGATAAAAGACCTCCTTTGTCCCAAACAGAAGTATTTCATTGAAGTCACCGAAGAGTATCCAAGGTAAAATGATGGTGGTGTACAAATTTACAGGATGACCCCAAAGATTCATGCGAATGGTGGGTATAAGGCTTGCATAAATCTTAGAATAAACCTATTCCTTATTAGAGCAACACAACTTCAAAGAAATAGCATGTGGGAAAATCAATAATAGTAACAAAAAAATTTCCCAAAAAACTCATAATCCAAATACTACCAGCATGTTCTTGGGCTTCTAGAATAGTAACTTGATGGAAGCCAAATCTCTCCCAAAATGTCCTAACTCTTGCAAATTGCATGGGCATTTCAAAAACTATAAACATTGTTGGTTTATATCTTTGAACTAGCTCCTTTACTTGATCTTTACCCAAAGCATTCTTAGCTCCCTTGATATTCCAAGAAAAGAAAGAAAAATTATTGAACATAATCGTAAGAAAAGAAAAAAGGGGAAGCAAGGAGGAAGCTTCCCTGCCTTTTTGAATATATATGCCCATAACTTCTCTCTAATAGCTTTGCTATCATCAACAAACTCAAAAGATATTTCATAATCTTTACACGAATGTGATCGACTCCTATTCTTTTTTTTTCTAGGATCTAGGGTTTGGGAGTTTAGTTCGTTCACAAACTGAAGGTGGGATAGAGATAGAATATGAACATCAGTTATCCAAGCCTGGGACAACTAACATCTCCCCACTTGGTGTACTCTCCACATTAGGGTTTACAACATTGGTGAAATTCTCAGCCATCTCTTTTTTCCTTTCCTTGGTGGGTCCTTATCTCTATTCTACCATTTCATTTAGGCTCAATAGGATTTGAAAAGAACATGTGTTTGTCTTCAGTAGCTTGGGCCACACTAGAAGTTCTAATAGAAACCCCACAATGAATAGTCATTCTTCTGTGCAATAGGAAGAAGAAATTTTTTTCTCCATAAACCATCATAACCATTAATTCTTTTCTCTCTCCTTTACTTTTTTTCAACTAATGGTTCATATCTTCCTCAAGGAAGAAAAAGCTCTTCCTCTATGAGGATATAATATTTTTCCACAGTGAAAAGCTTGAGGTGAAATAAAGTCCAAGTGTCATTTTTTTTTACAAATTTTTGACATACATGCAACACATGACTCCCTCCATTTGCTTTTGAATTTGAACCCTTTGTATAATCTTCTCCAACCTATGATTTCCTCTTTTTAGTTTAAAATTCAAAACCCCTTATATGTTTTTAACTCCTCTTACCTTGAACAAATTTTGTAGGCTCCTGAGTCCTCTTAGATTTCGTCGTTGAAGTGAGTGTGACATTTCACAAGTTTGCATCTTCTTGAGACAACTAGCCAATCTCCATGCATGGATTCCTTATTTATAATTTTGTTAATAAATGTGGGGCATGGAATATCTAATGATATCATGCTTTTATTAACTACCTCCTTTACTGTTTTGCAGCTCTCTCCAACATAAGTGGTGGTAATTGCTAGAGCACTGATCGGTTTCTCTAAAGCTCCACCCTGTTAACTCAAACCAATATTCATCTGTGACTCTTTTTTTTAGCCCTACAATCATGAGTTAAGTTTCCATAGTAACCATATTTCGAACATATGATATGGAGTATCTCATATTCCACTTTGTACCAATGTCCATGAAATCGAATTTGCCACAATGGGCCAATTAAGATATATTTCATAGTAGACTCGTGCAAAGTGACCATGAGCAACATTCAGAGTGTTTGTCCATCTCGATAACTAGCCCTACAATATAAGCAAGGGCAAGAAAAAAGCTTTCATCATAACATACCAAATTCAAATAAAAAAACTGAACCTACACTAGCAATTTGTCAACCTTGGCTGTTAGTGAAACAAACTAAGAGTGCATCTACTAACAACTAAATAGTAATCAAATAGCATCGAAGGGGCCTCTCTCATAACTTTATACATGTTTGCTTCAAAATCAAGCTTCACCAAAACCTTTAGACTCCAACAAACTTCTATATAGCTTTTACCCTATCCCTCATTAGAGATGACAAATTGGGTTCGACTTGACGGGTTGACTTATTCAACCCATCAAAAATGGTTGGTTGACTTGCATTTGCAACATACTTTTAAAAACAGGTTATTTTAACCCACGGCACATAACCCACGGGTTGAGGTAGGACGGGGCAAGGTGACCCGTCAGGTCATTTTTCTTTTTCTTTTTTTTTTTTTTTCTGTGGTGGGTTGACCCACCTATATTGTCTTTTTTGTTCATCTTTTGAAGGGTTGACGCGTCTAACATGTCATTTTTCTTTATTTTTAAGCAGGTTGACCTGCCAACCCTACACAAAATGGGGTGGGTTGATACTTCCAACCTATATTCCAAAAATGAGTCAACCTGGCTCGCCCCATTTTTTGCCAACTAGCAGGGGGTCGGGGCAGGATGGGGTGAGGTGGGTTGACTCGCTTTGTAACGCCCCATGACTGCCTGTAGGATTGATGAGTGTCTCCACAAACCAACACGGGTCTTTTCAACATGCTTTGTCCTCACTCACACACATTTTCTTTACTGTTATTTCCATTTTTACGTTAATTTTTCTTCATTTTCACTTCTCTATTTTCAAGTTTTGCTTTAATCCTAGTTAGTTTTATTTAATTTCTCTTCGTTGATTTCTCCCATTTGTGTTGATTTCTAGTTTGGATTTAGCTTTTTGGTTCCATTTTTCTTCTTCTTTGCATAATAATTCTTGTGTAAATTTTGACTTGTAATCTTGATCTGAATGCAATTTACTCTGATTCCTTCTCATTTACTAGTTATGTACTTGCAGTTCAAATTGGTAATTGTCCATATCTTCCGTTATGCTTGCCAAAATTTCGCAAATTTTCTAAGTGGCATTTTTCTTTTTTTTAGCGCCTTTGATTCCGATCGCTTTGTATCACCTCGCTTTGGTAATTGTCATAATTTGGATCCACATGACTTTTGTACTATTATCCTTCTTTTCGGATGTCACCATTTCCAACAACGCCATAAAGTTATAAACATTTCTTCATTATACTCATAATATAGGTTGACAAATTTTCTTTTCTCGTGCACATCGCATTATATCATTTCAATAAAACCATCATCGCAAACAAATATCTACAACAAGCGACGATGGTAAATTTGGGGTTCACCAGCTAATTACCGATATCGATGGGAGTTGTTCGCCTCCAAATATACAAATATTTACCTTGGAGTTCCCACCCTAAATGTTTCTTGTGAGTCTCAAACAATTGATCAGCTTAAACTATCCGGTTCGGACTTAGTCGTCAATTTGCATGTCATTGAAGTTCAATGTGGCCATCAGATTTGAGGATCCATTTTGACTCCCTGCCTACCGGAGCATTATCGGACTTCCGGACATCTTTGAAGATGTCGTTCGGGCAACCATCCCAGCGGACGACGGCCATTACAACCCCGGTGTCTCCAAATCTTCTAAGCTCATTGGGACCCCGCCCGAGATGGCTCCACCGTTTCAATAGCACCTAATCTCGGCCGATAAAGGTAACTCAAATACCGATCTCTTCTATTTAGAGTTTGTAACACCCTAATTCTAACATATTGTTGGTTCCTTCTAAGTATAAGGCCAAAGTAAATATACATTCTGTATCATATATTACAAATCTAGCCTAACATTGATGCCTTTCATCCTCGGGCATCTTCTTGCCCACCTATGGAGCCGATTGATCGAATGCGTCGATACGACTTAAATATACCAGGTTAGTCCCGGCGTGGGCCCTTCGATGCCCCCATTCCCGAAGCACCTTCAAGAGGACGACGCGGTCATGATGCCCCTATGCAATCTATGCTCCCGCCCCGCTATATCGCGAGGCCCCACAAACATTTTACAAAACTAATTACATCAGATTTATTTCCAAAGTCATCCGGGAAGTAATTACATAACCAAAACTATTAGATTAACAACATAACCAAATCTTCATCTCCTTTTTGCCTTATGCATGCTTGAATCCTCCTCCACCACCCCCCATTTATCGATGAAACATGATCTTTTCGGGAAGTATCAAACTCAAACATGGTTTAAATTTTGATTTATTTTTAAATCAGGACATTATGGACTTCTAGTGTGGGGGAATGCATTTATACTTTGATGAACTTAATCATTTGGAATGCATTCTCCAATTACACTTGAATTTTGCACACAAAAGGCAAAGCATGGATTTTTACTACGGTCTTGATTATTTATAGTTGATTGAAGCAAATGTTTTGACACAAATCCACAACCGTGAACTAAATTTTGAGCAAGGTAATTTTTTTTCAATTGAATGTTGAATATTTTAGCATTTTAATTGGAAAATTAACACTCTGTTTCATTTATTCTCTTTCTTGACTTAAGCTTTTATAATAAAAGTGAGATTTGAGCCTTTATTGATTGGATTTATCATAAACAAATCCTATTTTCTTTCAGTTACTTTTCTCTTGATTTTTGTATGCTAGAACTTGCTTTGATATCTTGATTGAGACTCTAATAGTTCACATACATTCTTGGACATGATGAAGGCAAATTAGGCTTGATTCTTTCTTGACTTCCAGAGTTGCATTGTTAAAAAATCCATTAGTTGCCTCATTTGAGCCTGAAATTATTTCTCTGAATACCCAATTGATTAATCAGGTTGAATTCCTTGGAGCTTCTAATGTGATTAGTTGAAAAGTTTGGAAATGTCACTTCTGTTTTCAAGGGTTGATAAAAAAAAATTTAAAAATAAAAAAAAAGAAGAAAAGAAAATAAAAAATTTGTATATATTTTCGGTGAAGAATAATGAGAATTAGTTGGAATGACCTTGTGCATATTGCTATATTGATAATCTTTTCAACCTGATTCTTCTTTGTATAGCTTCACCCATACATGTTCTTTTGTTCATTTAATTTTTTCCTTCTATTTATTTTACCCTTATCATATTCAACCCAATGCAAGTCCTTTTGATCCTTGTTATGTATGTGAGCTTGGAAGTGGAGATAAGATTGATAATCAAGCCTCATGGTCATGCACTTGTTGACCCTTTGATCTCTTTGCCCTTAAATACTTGAGAGATAGAAAGCTTGATCTCATTGTTTGGTATTGAGAAAAATGTGCAATAGACTCAAGCTTTTAATTGTATTAAATGCTTTGAATTTTCTTGCTTGATTGGATTTGATTGCCAAGATTAACTGAATTTTTAAACTGTGGATTGTCTCTTGATTCGTATTTCTTGATGCTCAATATCTTGACTTCGATTTTTCATTCCTTGCTTGAGGACAAGCAAAGTTCAAGTGTGGGGGAATTGATAATGTATTTTGTAACCTTAAAATGATGATTTGATTGTGTTTATTGATAAACTTTGAAATTATTCTTATCAATCATCTTCATTTGTCAATAATAGAGAGATAAAACATATTTGGAAAGAAAATTTGAGAAGAAACCGTGTTTACCCAAAAAGGAGACCATTTTGAGCTTCACCATTCATAATTCAACTTGTCCCTATTAAAGAAGCTACTCTCCCAAGTTTCTAGGGTCGCATTTCTCTTAACACGGCCGTGTCTAATTTTTGCAAAAAATATTGTTTTTCACGGCCGTGCCTAAGACAAGCACGCCGTGCATCACTATTCACTCAATTTACTATTTTCACGCGTTTTTGATGATAATACTAGGCACGGCCGTGCCTAAGTCAATCCGTGCCTCCCCGAAAACTTCTAGAATGCTTTTGGATAAACGCGTTTTTCGATCAATTTGGCCACTTTATGAATTAGACACGGCCGTGCCTAATTCAAGCACGGCCGTGTCTCCCTTTATAAATAGAAATTATGCACCGAAGCAAAAGAATAGGAGACCCATTTTGGTGCCCCTTTAGCGGAGAAAGGTGGAAAACTTGAGAGGAGGAAGGATTGAAGGCATAGATCAAGGCAAGATCAAGATCAAGATCAACCAATTGAGTTCTTAATCTTAGCCTTGTGTTTGGTTTGGAATTATGGTTGTATCTTTCCTCTTTAATCTTGTTTGTGTTGTAAAAATTATGAGTGGCTAAACTATTTTCTAGGACAAGGATGAAACTCTATTCCCCTATTATGAATTGTTGATTTAGTTTTTACTATGAGATTATTGTTCTTGATTTATTCTTATGCTTAATGCTCAAATGGCTCTAGAATCAATTCATATTTACGATGATTTTAGGCTTTAGATGAAGGATATGAAAGATGAAATCTAATTGCTTGATAATCCGAGGAATTGAACTTGGGAATTAATGCCTAGACATAAGGTTAAGTCCTTCGAGGTAAAACGGTTATCATGAATCTTAATGGGTTAGAATTTGGATTAATTGCTTAAAATCATGGATTCTAAGTTTTAACACGTTTTTCAACTCTAATCATTGGTCTTTAAATAATTTAGGACAATCATTAAGAACGTAATTTAACATTAACAACTCATCAATTTATTACATAGATTTAGATTCAAGTCTAGAGCTTTAATCCTTGCGGATCTCATTTTTCTAGTTTTGCATTGCAACTTTGATATTTAATTCTTCGTTTAAATTCAATAAAGCTCCACCATTATTTTATATGCATAAACAATTGAATTACACATTCAAGAGTTAGAATTAACTCAAAATACGATATTTATTAATCTTATTTCCGTGACTTATTATACCTATACCTCAACTAAGCATGATATATAATTAACTAACTAAGAACTATAAACTCTTGAGTTTTGAATCTTCAATCAATCATCAAACTAAATAACCTCTATGTCATTTCAACTCAACTAACAAGAACTAGGATCTTTCTTTCTATACTCACCCAAAATCACTATCCTTCATTAAGTCTCTTAAAGAACAAGATGAAAATTAGAGAAAAATAGTGAGAATTAAAACCCCTACATATATAATCTCATATGTAATTTATACATTTCAATACTTATCCATGCTTATTTACATTTAAGACAACATAAACTAGCATCACATTGCATCATTCTTCATATTTTCTTCATAATTCTCGGTTAGCAAAGAACCATATTGTTGTTAGAATAGCGAAGCTGAAGATATTGTCTTTGAACAGAAGCAGCAGATATTCATATTGCTGCTGGAACGATGTGACAAGACAGATATTGTTGTTGGAACAAAGAAGAAAGAACCTTCTTTGTGTTCATAGTCCTCCTCTTCCATAATTTACATAATTTACCCACATAACCTTGGACCTTGATCATATAACAACAATCTTGAGCATTTTCATATATAAATTTCAGATTCAACTTCACCCATCACCCATGAAAAACCCACTTTGCAGTCCTCCTAAATCATTGCAAAAAAAAAAAAACACCAACCATGTTCTTTAACACATTTAAATCTCAAGCAAGCTAACACTTAAATAAATTTTCATTTTTAACCTCAAGAATCATCCATGAACAGTACATGACCCATTTATTTTTCAAGCTCAACCGTGAATAACAAAGAAGGAAACAAAAGTGAAAATGGAGAAGAAGAATCCCCCTACCTCAAGCTTCAACTTTCCTTCTTGGTTCCCTTGATTTCCTCCTCTCCTCCCCCTTCGTTTTTTCCTCTTCATTTCTGCCCCTATTTTTTGTTTCTTCAGCTCTAGAATACGTGAGAGAGATGAGGGAATAAAGTGGGAAATCTCACTTTAAAAGACATGACACTAAGGGCATTTTTTGTCCTTTCACAAAACTCATATCCCATAGGAATACTTTGATCTTATTATTTCAAGTTTCTAACTTCTATAAGTATTAAAATAAATTCTAAGATTTACCTTAATACTTATTTCACAGTTTTCTTAATTTTTCATATCTACGCTGAGTCCATTCGGTATCAAAACATGTACTCGGTGTGCTTAAAAATAACAAACAAACTCAATTTACCTTCAAATTTTAACTACAACTTTCTTAACTTAATTATGACTTACAAATAACTTATCCATAATTATTTCTCTTATCTAGGCAATTTATGCCATTTTCTGGGTCATTTTAGGCTACTTTCCACATTCTGTATTACGGCAAAGCGCCTAAACTAGTTCAGTTTGTCGTGAAACTTTACAGGCATGTTAAACTAGTATTAGACTACCTCGGTAACCCTTTACAAGCCTAACATGTTATCGGAGATGTTATATTTCTCACTTTCTTTTAAAAATTTTGTCCCCAAAATTTAGCTGCTCATACTAATGGTTAAGAGAATCATAATAATTGCCTCTTCATTGTATCCATCTTATCCCTTCCAATCTTTAACCCAGACTTAAATGTTCACATTCTTTTATCAGGTCTAAAGATTGAGCTTACTCTTGTCTTCTTAAGTATATACCCTTCCTGGAGCTTATAGTCTAGGATCATCTTTAACTTTCTACTTCTGCTGACATAGTGTTCTAGTTGATCACATACATAGCATTCCAAATAGGGTTTGTCGCCAAGTTATCTTCTTCCACATTTAAAGCATATAAATTCCATACTAATTTCTTAATTTTACAAGCATCTAACAACACTACATCTCTTGTATAAAAGAATTGGAAACTCAACAACGAATTCTGATGAATATTCCTGAAACGTGCAATAGTTCGACCTTATTACATAAGAGAGTAACTAGCTCAACTTTGTCACATAAGTGAGCCAACACCTTTATATCACCCTTCCACGACTTAAATCTAACCAACAAAGGAATTACTAATGTTTCTAGGGTTCATACCATCGCTAATTACCTTAACTGGTCCTTAGGTAGCCATTACACAACTTAAACAAGCTTTGAATTAAACTCAACAACCCGGAAATTATATTTCCTTAAGTGCATAACCAGTTATCCCTCTTGGATAATCAGTTATGATATTCTAATTTTATTTTTGTTCTATTTTCTAACTGGTTAACTACCCTGCTAATCGGTTAGACCCTGTTTTCCACTCCTTATGAGTGCTGGATAATCAGTTAGCACATTCTACCAACTTGTTATCACACAGTTCGTGATCCTCTGTCAACTCAGAATAATCAGTTAGCAAACTTAGCTAACCAGTTATTGTCGTGTTCCAAGTCCTCTGGATTACACAATAACCGAATATCATAACTTAATAATCAATTATCTCAAAACAAATTTGATTCTCTAAGTTCCAGGTAGTCATGGGATTTCTTATTCCAAATTGATACTAGTGATGCAGGAAAACTAGTGGTTAATACGGATTAACTCCATCTTCCTAAGAATCTTATTAATAACAGCAACCCGTTTCTTCTTAGCGGTTGCCATCATTCTAACCATCTCAATCATATCTCTAATAATTTCACTAGTAAACTCCATAATTTACAATTCACTTCACTAAATCATGATCTTACTTCAAGTGTCATAAACCACTCATTACTATTCACCAAACTTCTACTTTCATATTACCTTATAGACATACTACCTTACTTCAAATCAAGCATTCCATTTTCTTATCTTCTCACTTCAAACCCATTCATCAATGCTCGATTTCTCCCTTTAACATAAAAAAAGGGAACGACACCTTTTGTTCTTCCAGATAACTTATTTACCTCGAATATCTTCTTCCTTGCACTTAGCCTCTCTATTTTAAAACTTTGGCATTTCAACTAATTGTGTGTCCTTTAAAATCTTGAGACATGTTTCTTGCTGACTTTTCAGTTCTTTCATCATATTCATTATTCAAACCTTGAGCTCTTCTGTTCTTATCACATCATTAAGAAAGTAGCATCAAATGACTACTAATTCTATTTTATAACTTCTCTCAAAATCAGTCTTGTCATCCTCAACTAGTGAATTTGGTATCCTTCTTTTTCCTGGTGCTACTAATAGCCTCAATCTTCTTCCACATCATTCCATTAATAGCTTCTATTTGTTCTCTAATTGCAACGTTCTAATCTTTCATCGCTTTCACCATCAGCCTAACTAATCTCAGACATATCATTATTACCTCTTTCTGGAAACCTTTCTATTCTTCAGAGTTCGCCTAGGAGGTGTTATAATTTCCTATACACATGAAACATTACATATTGAGTTGGCCAGACTCGATATCATGTAACAATGTGCCAGTAATTATTAACATCCAATCCTAAGGTTGTCATGCAATCTTATTCACATATCTCACATTGAGATAAAAGAATGCACAACACAAGCAAAACAACTAATCATGCCCAAAAGCATAGTCAGTCCATTCTCCGGCTCAACAGGAAGAACTGCTCTGATACCAAAATGTAACACCCTAATTCTACATATTGTAGTATACCCTAAGTATACTAAGTAAATAGAATTAGTATGTCACTTCTTAACTTTAGCGTAATAAACAACCTGTTCAATATCTATTTAACTAATAAATATATAGAGTCTTTAAGAAAGCAAGAGAGTAAGACATTTTACACCTTAAGAAACTTGCTCTTTACTAGAAATCTATCTGATATGTCTAAGATTACAAACATTTACAAAACTAATTACATCAATTTATTTACAAAGCCATAAATGTAATTACATAACCAAAACTATTATATTAACAACATAAACAAATCTTCATTTCCTTGCCTTGCGCTTGCTTGAATCCTCCTCTGGATTTATCATGGAAAACATAAAGAGTTTGGGGTGAGAATTAATGATTCTCAGTAGTAAGTTTGAAATCGAAACATCATGGTAAATCCAACTGCTTTGGGATAAAACGTAAATTGTACTTAATCATTTGGAAATGTGGCATAAGACAAAACTCAGTCATTTCCCTTCCCAAAGCAGACAGTTCATTCAATTACAAAATAATTCATTTATATTATAACAAATCAATTCAAAATCACAACTTAAACAACATGTACCGTAAACATTTATCATCATACTATAAACAACACTTAATTCCTTTAAATACTACTATCAACCTTTTATAATAAGCTTTTAACCTTAATCTTCATATTGAATCAAAACAAGACGATTGCCCATACAATCGTCAATTTTTATGCAATGTATGGTAATGTATGATTATGCCTAATGAGAATCCTAAAATATGCTCATATAATGATTCTTTGAAAAGATTTTATTTTAGAAAACATATGTTATTTAATTATTTCCATGAAATCATTTTGTTCCAAGAAGCCCTTTTGTTCCTTGTATTATTTTCTGGGTAGGAAGGACACCCTTTTATTCCTTGCACTACCAAACATTCATAACTTTGGCATTTGGAGCCCTTTTGTCCAAGCCACTTGGAGCCCTTTTGTCCAAGCATACATTTACAATACATGGAAACATCAAATAACAAGTTTGAAAACAAAACATGCAAGAGTATTAAAACCTTTCCTTCCTTCACTTTGTACATAATCGTACTTTTCTTTACATAATAGGGAAGCAATTATCATAATCATTAAGCTTTTCTTAATACATTATCATACATGCTAGTAGAGAGGGACTCATTCAACCTCATCTACCTTTACCCTTTCTTTTATATTGCTTCCCAATATCATGTTCATCAACCTTATCTATACCATATGAGGTATATTCAATGTATTATAACATCAACATCATTCACATATATCATTCATTCCATACTAAGTGCATATAATGATTTACTTCATAAGTCATTCAATCTGTTACATTTATATATCAATATCATGCATACATTTCATTCCAAGCTCAATAAAGGAGCATTTAATTCAAGTTTAACCCATAAAGGAGAAAATAAATTTCTACTACACTTTCATAATTCAACTTTACCTATTAAAGAAGCTACTAAAGTTTCTATGGTCTAAACTTTCTCAAAACCCCCTTAATTTTCGCCTAAAAAGACTGTTTTTCATGAGTGTACCAAATGCACATACTAACTTCAATAATTCTCAGATTTTATAGTAATATTGTCTTCCCTCATATCTTTCAAATGCCACAAACCTCACCTCATTTGGATAAATGTAGCTAAAGTTATGCGATATTATGCAGAAGCTAAAACAGGGTATTCTTTGTTTTATCCGAAAATGACTTGACTTTGAAATGAAACTGGGAACAAACTAAGAACTCAATAATTCTGAAATTTAACATTCATATAGCCTTGTGTGTTAGCTTTCAAATGGCACTAGTTTCATGTAAATATGACATCGGACCAAGAAATTATGCAATCTGGTTTAACAGGTGCCAGATTACTTTTTCTGCAAAATTTGGCTCGGTTTCAAATCAAAACTGGGACCAATTAGGTTGCTTAATAATTCTGAAATTTTTACTACATGAAGCCTTATGTCTTAGCTTTCAAATGGCTCCAAAATCAATTGAATACAATGTCTGTATCTCAATATATGCAACAAACATCACAGACTACTGGATGTTGTCATGTTTTCTGCATAATTCGGGTTATGCATGATTTTAGTTTCTAACCAAGTTCTAATCCTCAAATCATGAATTTTAAGTGTTTCTCAACCCTAGTCATGGTCCCTAATCATATTAGGATCATTAAAACCCCTACATATATAATCTCATATGTAATTTATACATTTCAATACTTATCCATGCTTATTTACATTTAAGGCAACATAAACTAGCATCACATTGCATCATTCTTCACATTTTCTACATAATTCTTGGTTGGGCAGCAACCATATTACTGCTGGAACAGCAGCAGTAGTAGCATATTGTTGCTGGAATAGTAGCAGCAGTAGCATATTGCTGTTGGAACAGCAGCAGCAACAACAACCTTGCTGCTGTTCATATCCTCCTCTTCCATAATTTACATAATTTACCCACATAACCTTGGACCTTGATCATATAACAACAATCTTGAGCACTTTCACATATAAATTTCAGATTCAACTTCACCCATCACCCATGAAAAACCCACTTTGCAGTCCTCCCAAATCATTGCCAAGAAAAAAAAACACCAACCATGTTCTTTAATATATTTAAATTTCAAGCAAGCTAACACTTAAATAAATTTTTGTTTTTAACCTCAAGAATCATCCATGAACAGTACATGTCCCATTTATTTTTCAAGCTCAACCGTGAATAACAAAGAAGGAAACAAAAGTGAAAATGGAGAAGAAGAATCCCCCTACCTCAAGCTTCAACTTTCCTTCTTGGTTCCCTTGATTTCCACCTCTCCTCCCCCTTCATTTTTCCTCTTCATTTTTGCCCCTGTTTTTTGTTTCTTCAGCTCCAGAATACGTGAGAGAGATGAGGGAATAAAGTGGGAAATCTCACCTTAAAAGACATGACACTAAGGGCATTTTTTGTCCTTTCACAAAACTCATATTCCATAGGAATACTTTGATCTTATTACTTCAAGTTTTCTAACTTCCATAAGTATTAAAATAAATTCTAAGATTTACCTTAATACTTATTTCACAATTTTCTTAATTTTTCATATTTGCACTGAGTCATTTGGTATCAAAACATGTACTTGATGTGCTTAAAAATAACAAACGAACTCAATTTACCTCCAAATTTTAATTACAACTTTCTTAACTCAATTATGACTTAAAAATAACTTATCCATAATTATTTATCTTATCTAGGCAATTTATGTCATTTTTTGGGTCATTTTAGACTACTTTCCACATTATGTATTACGGCAAAGTGCTTAAACTAGTTCAGTTAGTCGTGAAACTTTACAGGCATGTTAAACTAGTATTAGGCTACCTCGGTAACCCTTTACAAGCTTAACATGTTATCGGGGATGTTACAGAGAACATCGAAACCTCCTCATATTCTCTACTAAGGGACAGAGTCACTCGTCCCACATAAGCAACACTCTCTCTATCAACTTGAAGACGCTAAGCTTCAGAACCCCCATGAAACTCCAGTTTCACGAACCCCTGAAAACTTGGTAGTGTCATACCACGTCAAAGTCAATCCAAATGATATGGATAATCTAGAGGCTCGCCCTCTTCGCACTGATCACTCAGATGTTGTTCCTCCTCGTACTGACAATAAGGAGGTTGCTCATTTTCTTCTTCCTCAAAGTCTTTACCGAACATAAATGATAATACAGAAAATGCATACAAAGAGGTGAGATAATCTACATCACTACCAACATGGCAGTATAGAAAACGACAGTATATACTGATACATCATTTAATACATCAAATCATGTTATCACTTCAAATATAATATCTCAGATTAATATAAATATCACATAATGATGCAGACCACATATGCGGATGTACACAGACTCGTTCCTACTCCAAGGAGCTAAACACAAACATCAGAACGAATGACCTAGTAGATCTGCCTATAGCTCCAGCAGCCCGGCCAAATATTACACAATCAAAACGTCCTGTACAACAGGCATTGTTCCAGACAGTATAACTAGATCATGATTAAGAATAATGCTTTATCGAGATCACTAGTGTGTTGCCTGGTACCACAACCCAGATGAGCTACCAACTGTCCCCATATGGAATCTTTTGCACACTAACGCCTCCAAGTTCAGTCAATGAACAACACTATGCCTATTGCACCCGAACTACGGTGTAATTCATCTCGTCAGCAATTTGCCAATTTCAACCAAATTGACACATTTCTCTATGCATGGTGCATGAACCAAAATACACATATCTCAATACTGTTGTTTCTCACAAACATACACCACCACTTGGTAGTACCATTTTTCATCACAATTGAGTCCACCACTTTAACTCGACAGTAAACCGTTGTTATTCTCAATCGCATAAATATTTTATTGCGTTTTCACAATTGTGTCACCTTTTTCCAATGTTTTCAAATCGCATAAATATTTTTCGACGTTTTTGAAACCGCGTAGTGTTTTTAAATCATTTTCTTAATTGCATAACATTTTTAAATTGTTTTCTCAATCGCGTAGTTTAAAAATCATTATTTTAAATCCGCGTAAGGTATTTCTAATACTTTTCAACTATGTAAAATATTTCTTTGCTTTCTAAATTATATTTTGAAGCTTTCTCCATTATATTTTTATTTTTAACTTTATTTACAACATTTCCTTTTGAAAATCCTTTAAGTAATATTTTCTACTGTTTCCTTTAAAAATTACCCTTCTTGGACTTAACCAGTATTTACAACTCGAAACTTACTAACGCGTTTCAAAACCCAAATGACGAGCTATATTAGTATTTTCAAGTGTTTATTTTATTTTTTATCCTTACTTAATTTCTTTAATTAAACTCTAAAATAATTTCATTCATTTTATTCTCTAAAATCACTACTAGAAATTTCTGATTTAGAGACGAAATTTAGAGACGGAAACAATTCTGTCTCTATTAGAGACAGAAATAGAGACGGATTTGATGGTTTAGAGAGAAAAAATAAAATTTAAATTTAGAGACAGAATTTAGAGATGAAAATGATCTGTCTCAAATTTTTTCATCTCTAATTCCGTCTCTAATTGGTCAATTTAAAGTCAAATATGATTAGAGATGGAATTTAGAGACGGAATTTATCTGTCTCAAATTTTTTCGTCTCTAATTCCGTCTCTATTCAGTCAATGTAACATTTTAAAATATCAAATATATTTAGAGACGGAATTTAGAGACGGAATTTATCTGTCTCTAAATTTTTCGTCTCTAATTCCATCTTTATTTAATCAAATAAGTATTTTAAAAGTATCAAATATATTAGAGACGGATGTGTTCCGTCTCTAAATTATATATATTATTTAATTAATATTTTTTAAGATAGAGACAGTGTTTCCGTCTCTAATAATATTACCTAAATCCCCAATTTTATTTCGAAACCCAATTCTCTCGCTCTCACTCAAACCTCGTTCTCTCATCTTCATCTCTTCGTCTCTGCAAGTCCCTTGCTCGTCCGTGTGACTACCGATCCACCGCGACCATTCGCGAGTTCGCGACCAGGAGAACACTCGCGACTATGCTCAACGGCCACTCGTAGCTTAGACGACCAGGCTCAACAACCACTCATGATCCAGTAACACCCCATACCCCATACCCCTTGCATCATCTCATGTTAAAAGCTCCACTGTAGCATCCAATCGATACCATAGTTACGGGCTTCTATAAAAGGGACAAATGCAGAGAAAAGAGGGGTTTTTATTTTTGGTTCTAAGAAGAAAGGATTCTGAGAGATTGTGAGATTTTTAGTGAAATAGGGAGTACGAATCTGGAATTAGAAGGGAAGAGGAACCAAGACGCGTGATCTGCATCCCGGTTGTTCTCAATCACAAGAGCAAACCAGGGGTAAGTTTCTTTTTTTATTTTTATATTTTTTTCCTTTTTGTTTTCTTTTTTCCTTTAAGATTTTCATGTTCATGAAATGGCTTGAATGGTTGTACTCTCCCTAACTCTCCCTGATGGTCCTTTATATTGTTGTCTTGATATCTACTCTTCCCTGACGTATATAACCTGTTTGATAAAAGGCTTGAATGGTCATGTTAGACATTGAGGCATTAATCAGACTCTTGATTATTAGCTTTTGATCAAGTTAGACTACCATGCCTCAACTTTTGATAAAAGCTGCTTCAAGCATAAATAAGGAACTTGTTAATACAAAAAATTGTCCATAATTTTTTTATTAATTGATTAAGTTCTAATAATTTGATGCTTTTGATGTTTAATCTTAATATTTAGAACACTTCAATTTTGTTTAATCTTATTTACGTATCTATATTTTTTTTGTCTCAGTAGAATCATTTTCTAGTTTTCAAAAACAAAAAGCAATTACAATAGTCACTACGAGCTTCTCATCCCAAACAATCCATCCTAACCCCATAGCAGAGACCATTCATACACCATCACAGACCCAAACAGAACCTTAAACCACCAAACAGAACTCAAATACCGTCCCACACGCAAAGTATCAAACCCCCTGCAATCAACATCTCAAACCCACGCAAATATAGAACCCAAACCAGACACAAACTAATTCATTTACTATTATTCATTCATTGTGTTTGTGTCTGGGATTCACTTTGTATAACGTACTCATTCAATATAATTATAATCACATATTTTTGTTTTTTTAATAATAAATTGATTGATTAATAATTATTATGAGAGAATAGAGATGGGTGAAGAGGCAATAGTTGCAGTTCCAGAATCGGTGGTGAAGAAGCAGAAGAGGGAAGAGGAATGGCCTTGGCGAAAAAGAAGGAAGTTGAAGGCTGCTAAGAAGAAGAGAGTGGAGAGTCGTAAGCTGATTTATAACAGAGCCAAGCAGTATGCCAAAGAGTATGAGCAACATGAAAAGGAATTGATTCAATTGAAGCGTGAGGCTAAGCTTAAAGGTGGATTTTATGTTGACCCTGAGGCCAAGCTCTTGTTTATTATTTGCATCCGTGGGTTAGTTAGTTTTCTCTCTATTTATACTAGATCACATCCCATTCCCATCTTTAATACCTTCTTCTTACATTTTAACTCTGAATATCATTTTCAGTATCAATGACATGCACCCCAAGACAAGGAAGATCCTCCAGCTATTGCGACTCAGATGTGTACTTGCTACTTATAATCAGATAATATAGTTTAGTTTTTTGGATTTAAGGTTCCAGTCTATCTTTAAGGTTAGCCTGATATAAGTTATTTGAAAACTATGGGAGGCAAGGCAAGGAACAAGTTTTGTGCTGTTTTGTGTTTGGTAACATGATTCTAATGGATTGCATCTAATAAATATCTTGCCATTTTGAGTCTCTAATGCAACTTAGGGCATGTATACAACAACTTTATACTGGAATTTTAATGTGCTAAATAAATGTTGGGTACTGCTTTGCATATGTGACTTCACATGTTTGGGCTGCCAATATAACCCATATATAAGTACCAAGTTTGTTTTTTGATTCCCAATTTCTCATAGTGGTTAGCGAATTGAGATTAACATGTGACTAATGGGTATTAGAATGTGGCAAACATGAAGTTGTAGAAAATCTATTTTTCATGCTGGTACAATCAAGTAGTGTAACCAATCTGTGTTTTCAGTCTTGTCTCTAAGAGCCTTTTTTTTTCTTTGTTGAGTTTTCAATCTTATGAGTGTTATGTTTTTTGTTGATCATTTTGAATAGAAATTACAGAGATTTGTGGGTTATTCTGTTGTCTCATTTGATGCCTCTTTCTTTCCCTGCCACTGCTTGATTATTCAAATGTACTTCGTTGCTTATGTGTATATAGATTTACACCATTGACATTTCTTATAATATTGTGTTTATATCTAACTACTATCCATGGAATCCCTATATGAGCAAGAAATGGATAATAATCAGCTGTTTAATTATGCTTGGAATTGCTATGGTAGCAATGGCTGAAGAATTAGGTCTTGAGATGGCAATTCGATCATTAGAACATCTTCTACAATGGAGAGCAGAATATTCACGCAAATAGCCTCCTCTGGCACTTGGTCTACTGTGTATATCAAATCCAAAGGTAAAATGGGCTTACTTCCCAACAGCTTTAACACTTTGGTAGTGTTTATATTTAACAGTTTGAAACACATTATTCCCTTGCTTGGAAAAGATGACCAAGTTAAACCTCTATTATAATCGCAGGGCAAGATGCCACTTTTGTTTATTTTTGCTAACCTTTTACTGGATCATGCCATGTCATTGTTATGGATACCTTAAGCAGACTTAGCCATGATACTGATTCAGAAGTAGCAATGGTAAGATGTTGAGTCTACTTTACTTAATCATTGTAGTTTATCTCTTGCTTACTATTTGTCATGGTCCTTTAGTTTAAATTTATGTTCAAATGCAACGAATGCCTATAGACCAATGTGAAGGAGTGGTAGGGTTTCCATTTTTCCATTGTGAATAATTTTGAAAGGATCTTGATGTTTAGTCTTTTTACCATTTTTCCATTACCCTCTTCAATTTTAATGCTGTTAAATTTGAGTGGGTTTCAACATGCTTAAACAATGCTCAGTTTTCAAGTTAGTATAACCATTGCGGCTCGTAAATATGATCTTAATTCTACAACACCCTTCCAAACATCAGATGTCTTGGATCTCCATCCAAGGTGGTCAAGCATTCATTCTTAAGAAACCGAAAAACTTCAATTAATGACTGAGGTATTTACCATGCTTGATATTGTTTTTAGGTATAGAATGAATACATTTTAAGCCACACTAGTGTTGTAGGAGGTCATAGGTTAAAACCTCTACACTTGTCCTTGTAACGAGAAAAAAAAATGAATACATTTATATATTGTTTGTAAACTACGTAGTTATTAGTATCTGTAGCATTCATATTTTGGATGTTGAAGCTATGATTTTATTTTTGGGTGAAGTTGTGTTAAGGTTAACCAAAAATCCAAATATTTATACTACTTGGGCTATCTTCTTGGGGTTGCATCCTACTGAATTAAAGTAACTATGCTTTCTAAGATGGCATTCTCTTAAATGTCTTCATTACTGTAAAACAAATTTGTAAATTGTGGAGGTTTGGTGGATGGCTATCTTTTTGTTTTGTTTTGTTTTGCATCATTTTTCACGTGAGTGTCTGTGCATATCCCTTGATCATGTTTTAACTAATAAATGGGTTCTCTTGCTTCATTGATATAAGATATTATCTGAGCATGAGAAATGTGGTAAACTTGGTTTGATGTTGACATGTTGGATCATACAGAGGCTAAGCTATATTTTGAAAGTCATTTTCCATTTAATCCACTAGCACCGATTACATGAATGATATTTAAGATTGTGCATATTTTCTAAGCTATATTCTCTTTGGTGAGGTTTCCTCATATTTTCTAATGCATGATGCTTTTCTAATTTTGTCTCTAATTTTTTTTACTTGATTTTGAGAATTAGAGACGGAATTAGAGAAGGAAAAATGTTGTCTCTAATGTAATTATTATTATAATTTTTTTTTACTTTATTTTGGGAATTAGAGACGGAAAAGTTCCGTCTCTAATATAATTATTATATTTTCTAAAAAAATATAAAAAAATTGTCTCTAATTACTTTTTATTTAGAGACGGAAAAATTTCGTCTCTAATTTAGAAACGGAAATAATTTTCCGTCTCTAATTTAGAGACGGAACTAATTTTCCGTCTCTAACTATCATGTTTATCGATGGATCAATTTACATCTCGATTCCGTCTCTAAATATTTAGAGACTCTTTTATTCTTTTAGAGACATTTAATTTTTCCGTCTCTGAATCTGAAATTTTTAGTAGTGAATCCATAAAAAATGAGTTCTCTTTAATTTACATAATAGTATGCTTAGGAAATAATTTTGAATTAAAAATATCATAAGTAGGCATGTTAGCCAAAAATCATTCTATACTTTAAAAAAATCATATTTAATTGTTTCTCATTATCTAATCCCTTATAAAAATTCTTAATCCAATTTATTATTATTAAACCACTTAATCCATGCTTAGAAAATAATTTAGGACATCTTGGTCCTCTTTGTGGTGGTGAAGTCGTGAGCTTCATGTGTTCTTTGGAACACTCATGCAACTTCTCATCATGTTATTCACATCCTAATACATACAATATCTATCTTGCTTGCATAAACACATATTTAGACATATATCAAAGCTATAAACATACTTGCATCAAAACTAATCACAAATAGGAAAAACTTTAAATAACCAAGTGAATGAATCCTTATGGA
This sequence comes from Ormosia emarginata, assembly GCA_029884605.1. NCBI lineage: Eukaryota > Viridiplantae > Streptophyta > Magnoliopsida > Fabales > Fabaceae > Ormosia > Ormosia emarginata. The sequence continues at coordinate 14,000,518 of JAQQTP010000044.1, read as the reverse complement.
CTCTTCACCACAAACACATCCATCTTCTCACCACCATATAAGGTTGATGAGATTAAATCTCCTTCTTACCTCTAAGGAAGACAAATCTCCTTCTAGCTTGATCCTAGTGAGTTCGTGTAGCTTCAAAGAAAAACCCTAGCAAACTTAAACAATTTATAAAGTCATAAACTATGGTTGAAAAAGAAAAATCATGGATCAATCATGGCTTAGAACTTTAAGAACAAGTTTAGAAACAAGAAACAAGAATTTTTACCTTGTATGGAAGAAACTTCAAGCTTGTTTTCCAAGCACTAGATGAATGATTTTGAAGAAACTTATAACATGAAAAGTGTTTAGAATGGTATTTAGGTTTGAGAAATGGTGTTAAATAAAATTTTAGAAGAGTGGAGGTATGAAAATGGTGTGATGACCATGAGCTTTCACAAAGGAGAAAGGGAGAGAATTTTGGTGAACTTGCTTTAGAGAATGGATGAAGATGGAAGAAAACTAGGTAAGTGTCATCCTTACTCCTCCTAAAGCCCTTATGGCCGTGGAGCTCCTAAAAGAGGTGACCACTTTTGTTGACCACTCAAGACTCCTAACGGCCTTAGATGAGATCAATGGTTGATCTTCAAAGCTTTGCCTCCAAGCTTGTTTCCTATAGGCTTCAGAAATCAAGTCATCAAATTCTTGAAGCTTCTTGAAGGTGCTTGGCCGAATTGCTCAATGGGAGAGCAAACTAAGTTTTGGTTCTTTTGGTTTCCTAGCTAGGTTTAGGTAAATCTAGTTAGATTTCTTAGTTACTTGGCTAACCATCTAGTTACTTAGTAATGACTCCTCATTTCTTGAACATGCTAGAACCTTCTTGTAACTAAGGCTCTAATGAGTAGCAAACTAGGTTTGTTCTATTTAGTTACTACTTAGGCTTTCTAGATTAACTTAGTTAAGTTTAAGCTAACTTAGTTAGGTTTTTTAGTTACTAACTAAATAGTCCAACCATTATTGTTGACTACTTCCTATTGGCTTAGAAAATTCAAGCCAATATCGTTGACCAATTTCCATTGGTTCACCGAATTACAAATCACAAAGACTTTTTTGGTTCTTATTGTCCATTGGGTAGAAGCTACTGCCTTAAAGTCAGTAGGTACTGTCCATCGAATAATAAAATAATATTAAAATATAAAATATTTTCATTTCGTAGATAAATTCTAAAAATTAAAAGATTGATATACGTATCACTCAGAATTGGGTTTAGTAAGATCCCCCAGCTTCGAATAATCAGATAAAGATTTTCCCCAGCTTGAAAATTATTATTTTCTTGACTTGGAGTAAATCACACACAACAATCAAATACAGTCACGAAACAGTCAAAATAATTATAGCACACAGAAAATACAAAACAGTACATTTCAGATATTACTGTAAAATTAGTAAAATTTGGGGTGTTACACGCTTTGCCGCTTCTATCCCTCATGACCAAGAAACCAACATCCTCCTCTAGCAAGGTGTCCTACTAAGGCAAGCAAAGCTCATCAAAGACCTTATTTGTCATGACCCACCTCAAGGTTGGTAATGAGCGCATGGGTTAAATATCAAAATATAATTTAGCCTGGCAAGCCTGACCACAGAAAGAAATTCCAAAATATTATCTTTTCATAAAAACATAACTGATTCTCAATACCAAATCAATAACCATTACATGATAAGGTATACAACCTCAAATTATTTAACACAGTCAGAGTAAACCAACTTATAACCCTATAGCTACAGACTCTGGAATTAGGAGTAAATGTATCCACCAAAATATGTTGGAGGCATACCAAAGAAATTGGTTAGGATAGAGGAGTCCTAACAAACCTAATTAGCAACCTGCGAGTCTGATGAAATATAACGGGATGAGTCACACAGATTCAATGAGAGCATAATAAACAATGTGAACTGGAAGGAGAAATAAGTAATAGCACAAATCTTTAAATATTGAAAATCACTTAGAATATAATAACTGAAGGAATAAAGTTTATAAATGAAACCACTTTGCTAAATGTTTTTCTTTCCAGAAACACATTCATGATTATAAAGGAATTCAAGAATGCTAGTCGTATATAAAATAATTCATATAGGTTACTCTTGAACTAAAAGAACTATACTATAAATTGGAAAGTCATCTCCACCCAACAATTCACATTTTATGTCATCCTAAGCCGGGGGCCTTGTTTCACCCAACAAAATCTCTACATCTACTATGTGCACATAAGCCATTATGTACCATTATATCTATTCGCAAAAAGTGAACGATGTTCTAACATGGAACCCATCATAGATATTTAAATATAAATTCAACTAAAAATAATATTGTAATAGATCTAGTATATCAAATCAGCAATATTCATTCCTCAATTTCAAAATAGGATTCAAACCATCATAATTTAATTCTCATTAGTAGCAACTAACATAAACCATATTATCATTAGTACCATAACTTAACAATATAATCAACGTCATTGTGAAAGATATTGAATAATATATAAAATGATGACCATGTAATCCAAGTTCATACATTAAAAAAAATATGATACTAATAATTTCAAACTACCAATAAAAGTTGTAAGTTAGTTATCCTCACTAAAATAAAATTTATATTGAAGAGCAAAAACATTAATGTGTTTAGAAAGCTTTGTTTCTCCCTTAAATTGAGGAGAAGACGTCACTAAATAAACTATCCACTTATCTAATAGAACTTCTCAATCAATCAATTTCCTTCCATGCGTATGAACACTTTAAGGGTCTTGCTGGTCTTTCGACAACCATAACATAATAAAAATTTTAGAATCAACTATGGGTTCATCATACAGTTCACTTTTCATCAAAATCCTTAATTTCTTAACCAAAATCCCTAAGTTTCAACATCTAATTTCTCTACCCTAGAAGACATATTTCAAATTTATGCTCAACCATGCAATAAATCATAGTTTTGGAACAAATAATTATCTCCAAAAGTCAAATATTGAAGATTGAAGGTATGGGTGCTAGAAACCCCGCTTAAACCACCACCCAAACCAATGTATTTCTCACCAAGGGAGGATGAATAGGGAGGTTGATGGCTGAGTGTGAAAATCCCTTTTAAATCCCAAAAGAAAATTTGGTGTTGTGAGGTTGGAGTTTTGGGAGTGAGTGGAAATGAAGGGAAGAAGAGAAAAAGGAAATAGAGAAGGTGAGACGTGGGGGAGGAGTTTGCAGCCCTAAAATCTTACTTTCTTTTCTTCTTTTTTTAATTTATTTAATGTACGAAATATCCATTTTGCTCCAAAAATATCTTCCTATATATATTATTTCTTTTAGCATTATTACAATCTTCCCCCCTTAAAAAATATTCGTCCTTAAATTTTTGTAAGTCATACAAAACTTGTGTAGTAACTTCAGGTTCCTATGAGCTTCAACTAGCCAGCCTCAAACCAATTAGGATTTGTACTTTTCCCCCTCCTCTTCCACTTTATTGAAATTAAAAACTTATACGATCCTTCATGTAGGATACTTTATTTTTAAAATAATAATGTTGAACCAATGTCAATCATAATATCAAATTACCACCTTACGACTTACTCTTAATGATTATATAATCACCAACACATAATACTTTCTAATGATTATATAATCACCAACACATGATATACTTTCTACCCAAGGTCAAGAGCTAAGAAGGCTAAGGAGGATTTGGACAAAGAAGTCAACCACTTTCTCTTACTCAAGCCCATTCCGAGAAGAAGGAGCACTAAGATGGTCCAAATGATCCAAGTTGATTAAGGGCCTAATGATATATATATATATATATATATATATATATATATATATATATGATGGAGACCAAGGAAGCTCAGTGGCACTGCCTAAAGATGCACTTTGCTGAGGACTTGGAGGCTCAATGACAAGGTCAAGAGCTAAGAAGGCTAAGGAGGATTTGGACAAAGAAGTCAACCACTTTCTCTCACTCAAGCCCATTCCAGAAGAAGGAGCACTTAAGATGGCCCAAATGATCCAAGTTGATGAAGGGCCTAATGTGGGGGCATGATTTCTTCTTAGTCAATTTTATTTAATTATGTATTTGAACCTTTTAATTTTCTCAATTTTGGTTCTTATTTTCTTTTTAAGATAATTTTATAATAAGGGCCTATTGTTTGGGCTTAACTTGCACATAGCAGAGTTAGGGATAGGTGTTGTCTTCTAATTGGACTTGGGCCACATTTGCGTTAGGGTTAAGATTAAAAAATACTCTAGCTTGCTGCCTCCTTTAGGTAGACCTAGCCGTATACCTAATGTCTATAAATAGGCTTGTGTTTACTGCATTTGACACTTTTGAATTTGAGAATATTATTGCACTCCTTTATGAGTTTTGAGAGCTTAGTTCTCTTGAGGTTCTTGAAAGAACCATCTTGGTTCTTATCAAAGGTTTTCTTACCTTTGTGGCGAATCTTCGCTTGACTTATCATTCTCCAAGAGTGTGGTATCTTCTTCCTTCCATTCTTTATCTTTTTCCTTCTTTTTTCTTTTTTACTGTTCATGTTACTGTTTGTGTATTGTTCACTTGGTCTTGTTCACCTTTCATCGTTTAATTCTTTAAAACACGAAATCAACTCAAGGACGATCTGTAAAAAATAATATGCATCCAACTTGGATCATATATATATATATATATATATATATATATATATATATATATATATATATATATATATATATATATATATATATATATAGTAGTACATGCTTACATAATTAAGATGATATGCTAATATTACTTGATTTTGATCTAAGGTGAATTTTAAGGTAGTAATGGTGTGGAGTATATAGGTTCTCAATTATAGAGTGCTTAGATTGAAATTAACATCATAAATGTTTTTAGTAACTTAATGTGAATGATGAAAGATAATATATTATTTTTTATTTCAACTAGAAAAAGATATTCAAGCTCTTATCCCCTCAGATTTTTAGGTCAAGTTCCGCCATCATTCCTATCTCGTTCTTACAATATCCCCAGTTTATAATAGTTATCCAGTTTTTTATTTTATTATTATTATTATTATTATTATTATTATTTATCACCTAGGTGCTAGTTACTTCATCAATCAATAGCAAGCTACTTTTATAGTCTAATTACTACCTTTTCTCTTTTTCCTAGTTTGTCTTCTTTGGTAACATAAAAAAAAAAATTAAGCAAATCCATTCATAAATTTCCATAATCATAATCCAATTTCAACTCTAAATTCCATGATTTAGATTCCAAACCTTTGAGTTCCTTATAATCTAAATCAACAATTGCACTCATTAGTTTACTTCAAGTTTCACATATAAATACACTTATGTCCCACTCATACCATTTTCAAAATTTTAGCCTCAAATCACTTCATTTGATATCTTAATTAACTTTAATTCAGTTAGCTAATTTCTAAGATATTTTTTTTTGGAAACTTTCATATACAACTTTTATCCTAACATATAATTTTTCAAATATGTTCAAGCTGAAAGAATAAAATTCAAGCATATCATCTCAATTTCTTTTCCAGTTTAAAATCCTGTACTTAGTTATTTAGTCAATTCCCACACAACATCAAGTTACTTATCCTAAAAAAGAACCATTTTTTTAGTCCAGTCCAATAAAGCATTTAAGATCATACCATTTCTTTTTCTTATTCTTGCCCCACACTTGAATCTTGTAACTCAGACTATCATAATTTTAGCTCTAACTCATTTTATTAGCTTTTTTTTTTTAATCTAACTAAGGTTGTTACTTGTTCCAAAGGACTATCTTGTCTAGAACTTTAACTTCCACTAATACCTTAGTTCACTCAAATTTTAACCCCTGCACTTTTTTTTATAGATCTTTTTGGATAATGAAATGTTTTTAAAGATCCTATTGGTAAGTTACTCTTAAATTTAACTCTAGATTTCCATGTTTTATATCACAAGCTTATCACTTTAAACTTAGCTAAACAAAATTGATATTATTATCATTATTCTTTCTCAAGGGTCTTCCTAAATTTGTTTAGCAACATCTAAAACCTATTCAATTGACCATCAAAGTCAAGTTCCCTTCAACTAAACCTTTCAACACTATTTAAAACTTCCAAAGATCTATATTCTTCGAGTCCTCTAATTTTGAACTTTACTAACCACACACCAATCTCACGCTTTCTAGCAATAACAAAAATCAGAATTCGATTTATCATACCTCATATGATGAACACTTAAGATTCAAGAGATAAATTAACAAAATCATTTATATCCTATGTCCTTTTTATGTCCCATTTAATTCCCCTTGGATTGAGTTTCCAACTCCCTAAATCCACTTATGAATATATTAAATATTGCCAAGCAAAATTTTCGTAACTAGATTTCTACTCTTCAATCCACAAACTGCATTATGCCAACCTAAACTTAAACAAGAACTCCACTCCAAATTGTATACCCCCCCTTTTTTTGCTACAATAGTTAAGGAACTACAAAAATCTATGAACCTTCCATACATTAATAATAGTATCTTAACTCATAGATTGACTAAATCTTAAATCATTTAAGAACCATTTACTACATTAAAAACCATTAAACCATCAACTCATTATTCTAACATTCTACTTACCTTAACAAAATCGAATACATTTTCTCCCTCACTAACCAAATTACCAAATGAGACTGTTAAGAAAGTTTACAATGGAGTTCATCTATGAAGTTATTATTTTCCTATACTAAAGTTCTAGTTCAGTATCCCATGATTTGAGCCTCTAACCCAATCTCATTTAATAACTTGAAAATTAAGATTACAACTTCTCTAACATCTAAATACAAGCACTTGTTTTCTGGTGAGCAACAGTGCAAAAACTGCCCAAACAAAACTAAGAAAAGTACAAGATCATACGGGTGAAACATACACCTGGTAAGTTATCTCTTAGAACTTGAGCAATGCAAGAAGGAGGATCAGAGAAGAAAGTAACCCAAAAGGCAAAGAATGCCCCCGTTTGGACAAAGCATCAATAGCTCTATTTGCCTCTCCGAAAACATAACGTAAATCAATAACTCAATCCTTAGCTAGCAACTCATAGATGCTATGCACAATGGAGAAAGCGATGGTGTCTATTGGATTATTTAAATACAAGCACTTTATTGGATTATTTAACCTAGCGTTTCAAGGTATTTTAACTCTAAACTTTACATAAGTATGTTTAATGTATAGCAACATAACCTTAAATACATTTCATTTGGTTTAACTTCAAAAACTGAGCCTTGGGCATCAAGATTTGAATTTACAATCAATTAAAACAGGCATGTACTAACTTATATTAAAGTCATTACTTTTAGATCTTTACTGGATTTCAAAATGAAAACAATGTCATTAATAAATTATGTTACATTTAAAGTAAAATCTATACAATCTTTAAATAAAATTAAAAAATACAAAGTTCCTTATTTAAGTAATATTATGATGAACTCCTAATTCTGGTCCTCTTAGATTGCCTAAATAGTATGTAATCCTCCAAAAATTAGATTATAACACCTATTTTAGGACCTTCAACTTCTCTAGCTATAGATTAATTCAAGACCTAAGATTTTTTAGATCTTAATATAATTAACTAAGTTATGATAAAATTTCAACTTAAAACTCTTGTCGTTTGGTTGATAATGCCAACTTTTAGAAAACTACTTTAGAAGTAATTCCAAATTTGACAACTAGACTATCTTCGCAAAGTTAAATTAGTTTGGAACCTTTAAGATTATTGAAAATTTTTAGATAATACCTAAGGTACCTAACTTCTTTTTTATCAAATTTTGGGTGCTAAAAAGTGTTACCAAGTGGCTTTAATACTCAAGAGGTGGATGAATTGAGTTTATAAAAGTTTTTTGCAAATCTTTCACAAAACCCTTGAATATCAATTTTTGTTGAAGCTATTAATTGATTGAGGTGAATAGATAGAGAATATTGAATACTTTCACTCATAAATGAATAAGCAAAAATAGATAGTATTGAAGCAAACATATAAAATAAATACACAAATGTAAATGAGTTGTGTTTAGAAGATCAAACACAAGGTTTATCCTAGTTCAACCACTAATCCACTTGTGGCCTACGTTCAGTCCTCAAGTAATCACCAGAGATTTTCATTATATCTTCAAGCTTCAACAGGTGCTTGCAACCTTTACAAACTAGAGCACTCAACACACCTTGGAATACTTCACCCTTTGTGCTTGAGCCTTAACAAGTGATACCTCACCCTTACAAACATTTGAGGGATACTTCACCCTCTTTATAGATTACACAAAGTATATATGAATAGAAACTCTCTCAAGAGTGGATAATACAAATTGAAGCTCAATTGATATCAAGGAATCACACACTTAAAGCTCAAAACAGGGGTTCTTAAAAAAAGATGGTAAAACTCGAATTTAATGATCAAGAAGCTTGTTCAGATTGATTTCCAACTTATCTTTAATGTCCAAACACTTTTATTTATAACCCAAGGCATTTAAGAGTCGTTAGTGGTGGTTGAGAGCATTAAATGCTTAAAAAGAGTCATTGGAGTTTGTTTTCTGCTACCCCAAATAACAAGTTATTAATGTTCAATATTAGGTTATTGGTTTCTAATAACAAGTTATTACTGTTTAATAACAAGTTATTGGTTTCAACCAAAAAATAAGATTTCTCAAGATTTTGCAACCAAACTTTTCCAAAACCTTTTCAACATTTCTAAAAACCATTTTGATCAACTTGATAAATATTTTCGCAAGTATAAAACATGATTTTACAAATAGGTTTAAGTTGGAGAAAAGACAAGATATGAGCTTAGTTTGGTTCCTATTTACCTGTTCATAAGATCTATGTCTTAAAAGCTAAACTTGAAGAACCTTGGGACTTGATCTTTCACAACCATTTCTTTCTTGTATGTTATCATCAAAACCGTTGCCATTGCCAATGCTGATTACATTCTCCCACTTTTTGATGATGATAAACAACCATTGAGAAAAGAGTTAGTTCAAATAAATTAGAACTCACAAAAAGATATTAGAGACTTACTCCCCCATTATTTTTCAAGATGTGATTAGATCAGAGATACACAACTCTCCCTTAATTTTGGAATCCCAAGATCATTGAAATTGTATCTTTTTCTATTTTTCTTTCCTTTTTCTCAATGTAACATAAACCAAAACTTTCCTCCTTTTTGTCATGATAAAAAAGATATACAATATATAGATTTTGATAAAGAGAAGTTACACAGGACCATTGCCATTGCCAAACAACAGATATTTAATAAGAATACAACAACAAGATAACCAATTCAGTATTATATCCATTTTGACAAGATATTTATTTCAAAACTAACATTTGCACTACATACTGAAATCATTCAAGCAAGCTAAGATAATAAACATCATGTTCAAAAGATAAATCTACAATGGTTAGATATAAGACATAATGATATTGCTAAAAATAGAGACATATTAACTAAAGGAAGTGACCTATGCCTAAGCCCCATCATCCTCCGGTGGTGCAAGGTGACGTTCAATCTTCCCCAAGCAATCATCCAAAGATTGTAAGTGGTCATAGATTACTCCATTACTATGCTCTTGATAGACACGAAGATCCGTAAGTTGGGCTTGTATATTTGCTATGGCAGCTAGGATTCGGTCTTCATATGGGGTACGAGCCTATTCCATAACCATATCAGCACCTCCTTTTGGTACGACTACCTCACATCCACAACCATAAACCCATTCATCGTTTACTTTCTTAATTTTCATTTAGTTGATAGAGACCTTTCTGAACTTGTTGTGACCGGTAAGTTCAATGACTCCATCATCACTTAAGCATAACTTGTACTGATTTAAGATTTTGGCAATGATCAATGCATAAGGGAGGTCCATCATCATCTTCCCTTTGGCCTTCATCATATATTGCATGATGTAAAAAGGTCAATTGATATTCAATCTCTGTTTTAGGGCCCAATGTAGATGTCCTATTCCTCAACCAAGGCAAAGTTGCTTGCCCTAGGAGCCAAAATGTGGATCAACACAAAGTGAAGAAGAAGAGCTTAAGGAGTCAGATTTCCAACGGTGAAGGTGATTAATGGAATTGTGAAGCCTGGTTGAATTATATCCCAGATAGCTGCTTCTCTATCATACGCTACCCATGTCTTATGACTATCCTCTATAAAAGCTTCCCCCAAGTAGGTGAGACCAAAAAGGGAATTCCATTGATTGGGTGCCACAATAATTCTATGCCTTTTGATTTCTATCACTAGAATTGCGCCACTAATACTTAAATTGCAGAAAGAGACATTAGTGGGTTCTAGACAGTACTCACATTGGGTGGTGACGAAGTCTCTCAACCTATGAAATTCCAGGAGTTCTATAAGGAAAGTGAGACCATCTTGAACAAAGAAATCCCAATCTATGTACTTTGGTTGGATGAGATTTCTAGCTTAAAACTCCAAGCAATATTGGCTTATCTGTCTCTTATAGGAAAAGAATCTTCAATGGTCCAAGCTTAGAAGAATGTCTGGGTAGCTGTCTAGGGTATGTGTTTGGTTGGGTACAGAAGGATTTTTGGTGTGTAATCTCTTTAGGGGAGAGAAGTTGCTGGCCATGGTGGAAATAGAGGTTAGGGCTTAGTTTAGGAGAGAGAAAAGATGAAGGGGAGTGAAATTTTGGATTTTAATTGGTGGGAAGTGATGGATTTTGGTGGAAAATGACTTAGAATGATGGATTTTGGTTGGATTTGAGGTGGGTGATGAGTTTGAGGGAATGGGTGTTTAAGAGGAAGAAAAAGAAGAAGATGAAGATGAAGAGGGCTCGTTCGTGAATGAGGGAAGACTGCTAGGTTGCTATTTAAAGGAGCTCAATAATTAGTTATGCATTTGCCTATAACCGATTATTTTTGTGTTTAAAAAAGGAACACGTTCTGTGAGAAGTGAATAACCGATTAGAGCCTTTGCATAACCAGTTATTTTCATGGCTTAAGAGAGCGTAGCCTCTATTTGTGGGAATAACTTGTAGAAATAAGTTTGCCAAAATGGTTTAATATGTTAAGTTTTGATGATGACAAATACAAGAAAAAAAAATGATGTTTATGCTACATAGATGTGCTTAATAGATTATATTATATCATGCATGATTATGTACTTTATCTAGTTATATTTCACTTAATAATCATGCAATGAGATATGTGTAGCATTCTTTATATAATATATCCAATAATACTTTATATGGTTTATAATGAATTAATATTGGATTTGACTATATTTAAATAAAAATGTGCAAAGTGTTCTTTGTTGCATCTTATATAGAGCATATCTATTAGTAATTGATAAATGTCTTATTTGGATGTGTTTATGAAATTCTTATATGAATGTTAGACTAACTGGAGTTATACATTTATGAATCATGCATATGAAGATATTGAATCATGAATTTGGACTAACTATATTTGTTTTAAGTGAATAATACTTTGCATGATGGTTCAAGTACCAAGAGTGAGCATTGCAACAAGAAAGTAAAATATCACAATTATGCTCAACTCAAGAAGAATGAGAATGATAAGATGTTCCAAGCATTTGCAAGATTTGAAGAGAATAAATTTTTAGAAGCTTGGATTATATCAAGAAGCCTAAGGACTAGAATTAGTATATTTTCCTTTTAGGCTTTCTCCTATATAAAGATAGAGGTTTTACAAAAAAGAGCTTAAATATATTTTTAAATCTTTACAAATGGTTCTTACATGCTAAAATGCCCAACAAACATGTTTTCAAAAGCTAGTCATGACGGTAGTTAAAAATTATGAAAAATAGTCAAGTTTGGATTTTGAAAAACTCTTTTGATCATAACTTTCACAATACTTTAAGTTTTGTTCTGAAAATTTCATATGAAAATAGACTCAAAGAACTTTCTAATGAGTAGTCATTTGTATAAAACGGATGAGAAATGAAGAAGTTATAACCATTTAAAGTCAATTTTTGAAACTAAAGTGCAATAACTAATTAGGACACGTAAATAACCGATCATTGACGCACCAAAAATGCTCCCAACGACTATAAACGACTAGTTTTCATAAAAAAAAATCATTTCTAAACACTACCAACTATTATTTTATCACTTGTGCTCTATATATAAGTGTTTTATGAAGCTGTTACATCTCTTGAACACTTGATTTGATCCTTAAATCATTAAAATCATATTTTGAGCTCTTTATTGCAAAATCTTTTTATTCTTTTATTCTTCAAGTTGTATATCTACTCTTGTTAGATTTTCTAATCTTTCTCTTCATCTTAAAATCATTGTAAGAGGGTAAGGTATCCCTCAAGAGAGAAAAGGGTGAGGTATCCCTTGTAGTGAGACTTAAACATAAAGGGTGAGGTATCCCAAAGGTGTTGTGAGTGCTCTTGAATGTAATGGTTTTTCAAGTACCTATGAAACTTGAAGAGTTGAAGGCCTAGCACAAGGGTGAGATATCCCAAGGTATGAGAAGTGCTCTTGCTTGTATAAAGGCTTTCCTAGCACCTGTAAAGTCTAAGAGATAGTGAAAAAAATCTTAAGTTATGCTTAGGGACTGGATGTAAGCCACAAGTGGTTGGTGACTGAACTAGGTTAAATTCTTGAGTTTAATTCTCTCTTTCCTATACTCTTTATTTTCAATATTTGGTGTAACATATTTATTTATTGCATATCTTTTCATCTTGATGTTTTGATTTTAAGAACTTGATATCTAGCTTATTTGGTTAATTTATCTTATAATCCAAGTTGTATTTGAGTAATCTACAAAAGTTGTATCTTTGTTAGACTTATTCTGCTGCATGTGTTGATTGAAAATATCAAAATGCATAATTTCTTAATGTTGTTTTAAAAGCTTGTCATTACCCAATTCACCCCCCTCTTGGGTGATGGTTGCCATGGCTAACATAACCGGTTATGGAACATTTCATAATCGATTATTTGCGTGTTCCAAAAAGCACCAAACAACCCAATAACCACTTATTCATTCTAATAATCAATTATATTCTTGTGTAGAAAAGAGGCTTCCTCTGACTTTGGTAATAACTAGTTATAGAGTTCTCTTAACCGGGTATTTTAGCTTAGCAGAGAATAGAACCAACATATCATGAGATTTTCAAAGAGCAAATAACTGGTTATTTGCTTCTCATAACTGATTATTCCATCTCTAAAAACAGAAAATCTTTAGGAATTCAGCCTTCAAAACACAACCTCATGCCTTTTTGGAGAGCATTTTAGCTTGGCCTTATTTTCCATTCACTTTAAACAATAAACTTCAACTCAATGACAAATTAATCTTCTTTAAAAACACTAGAAAACAATTTTCTTAAGCAAAAACTTGAGTTTTGAAAAAGGGGGACTTAAGCATGGATCAAGCACCTATAAAGCAAAATTTAGGAAAACTTCGACACTTAAGTCAGTATTAGATTCAAGAGATAAAAATACAAGAACATTATGCAACAAATTATTATGCAACAAGGCATTATGCAGCAAAGCTATTTTTCCAAATTAAATGCATGATTGATCCAATATACTAAGTTCTCTTCTTATATAAAAGAATGCTTCTTTATTCAAAGATTTAGTAAAGATATCAGCCAGTTATTTAGTGGTTTCAACAAACACAAGCATGCAATCACCTTTTTGAATAAGAAAATGATGCTCTTACCGTGTATAATACGTACATCAATTTTAACACCTTTGCCATGTCAAAAATTTTAAAAAAGAGAAAAGTTGATACAATCGTATTTTGTTCCCCTCTCCCTCTCATTTCCCTCTCCCTCTCGTTTCCCCCCTCTTTCTACTTTCTCCATCTCTGACTTCTTTCACTCCCTCTCCCTCTCATCTCCGTCGCCCATGTCCCTTCGTCCGTAGCCCGCACGAAGCTCCGTAGCGTCGCTGCCTTCGTTGCCCTCTGTCGCTTCATCAAGGTACTTTCTCCATTAGCTCAATGTATTACAATGTGGTTGAGCCCTAAATAGACTATATAGACCTGTATTAGATAGAAGTTGAAGGTGGTAATGAAAAGTGAGGCCAGGATTGCGAATATGGTTCAGCCCCAAATAGACTATATAGACCTGTATGTAAAAAAAACAAATAATTAGATATTTAAGAGAAATATGTTATTAGAGAAGGGGAAAAACCATGCTGAAACACTTAGTGAAATTAATTTTACTTGAGGAGTTGACGTTGATTGAACAAAATAAATTGAACATGAGAGAAATAGGCCCGAGAAACACAGAAAATAAGCAGCCATTCTGCCTTGGAAGAATCACATGGTTAAGTGGGATTATATAACAAGTTACACTACCTCATTAGATACGTAAATGGTCACTAAATGAAATTTAACTATTAAAGGTTGGAAGTTAATTCAAGTTCAAAGCAGGTCAACTTGAGAAGTTAAGAACTTAATTACAACATCTTCTTTGTAAGACTGCAATCCTATATATAGTTGCATGTGATCAATTAATCAACTGCTTAATTATTTATTTTTCTATGGCTTTATTTGGGTGGATGAGAACTCATTTTAGTTTAACTCCAACTTAATCATACATAATCTTTTGACTAGAATAAGTACATGTAGTTAGCTAGTACGTAGGATATCCTAGTATTGGCCTTAGCTACAGAGATGCTTGCTTGAGTAGATTAGATATTTTTTCCTGCCCTTTAGCAAAGTATACTTATGAGTCATACTTTTATAATAACTCTATAATTTAGCTATCTAAAACAACTAGGTTAAGTAATCACAGTAAAATCACATTGGCATACTAAGTTTTCCTTCTTTTTTTTTTCTCTTAAAATAGAAGTCTAAAGGACTAGGCATAGACAATGGAATCATTGCTTAACTAAATTCTTCCTAATAATTTGCTTAAAATGAGCTTAACCTGTTGCGTGATCGGGGGTTTACAATCAAAACATAAGACTTATGAAATACATTTTATCATCACCAAAATTAGACTTCAAATCATGAAAAATCTTCCATAAAAATGCTTAAAAACTTACTTTGTCATTTGCCATCAGTATTCAAACAGAGCTTTCTATTATTGCTTCTTCATGTATAATAATTTGATTAGATAAAGTAGATGCCAGTTTGCTTTAACAAACAGAAATTTCAAGTACATCATAAAGATTTATGATTCTTGAGGTATTTTAATTGTCATTATTAAATCTCTTAAACCTTGTAAGATAACTGTGGCATACTTTACTCTCGTAACTAAGCACCATACTTTTAAAGCTTAAATATATATGTTTTGGATGAATCTAGCACTGGTGATATCAGATTTAGAGAAGAAAGACAACAAAGATATATTCTTCACTATTCTTTGAAGCACATACAAAGTTCCTTTGGTCCTAATAACCAAAAAATTAATGGACTAATCTACATATTGCTTATTCTACCTTCTATGATTTTACTGCTCAGTAGAGTGCAAATATATAAACAATAAAGAAGCAATACTGTTAGGATTAACTGTGCACAAAAGATGAATAAATTAGCAGAGATAAACTAGGTGCCTATATTGTTGCTGCATATAAATCACAACACTAAACCATGTAAAAATGTGACTTTAAAAGTCAGTTCTTGTATTTTTTACTTTGTCCTATTCTTGGGAAATTAATGACCTGTGAATGAGTTTAATTTTGCATGTAAACGAGAAGGGTTAGATTCTTTGCTGGCCTGTTATCTTTGTGGCATGTTAGATAGTTGCTTGTGTTTGTTAATTCATTTGTTGAATATCCATGCTTTATGCTTATCATGTCACTTTTTTTTTTACACCATTTGTTGAATATCCATTAAGTATTGTGTGATTTATAACTCTTAGTTAATGGGGTATAAATTTATGGTTAATGACGTGTAGTGGATGGCTAACGGCTTAACCACTGATCACGATTCTACCAGTAACCAACATATACATGTTATTAATCATAAATTTTTACCTCGTTAACCAAGAGTAAACAATGCTGTAAAACAATAGTCATATTTTTCTTTACTATAACTCTTACTCATACATAATATGAAAGACCATGTCTTACAGTCACTTTGGAAAATCTGTTGACCATTGATAGATAAAGTGCTTTCCATTTGCTGATTTTTTGGATGGTAACATGAGTTTTGCATGTGCAAGTTAATGGAATTGGAAATAGGTGCTTCTATGGAGGATGAAAATACTGTGAATGGTGGTAGGGTGTTAGATGATGTTGGTAGCAGTGCTGAATGTATTGAAGAAGCAAATGAAACTGAGTTAATTATGAGTGACAACTGCAATGAACAATTTGAACCTTGTGAGCCTGCAGCAGGTATTATATTTCCTTCGATGGTTATCGTTAAGTCATTCTATCGGCAATATGCTAATGCAAAGGGATTCGATTTCATCATTAGAAATTCAAGAAAAGGAAATGATGGAGAGTTAAAATACTTCATTTTAGCATGTTCACGGATGCAACAACAGAATAGTCATTTCTTCTATTCTATAGATTTGGATGATGACTTTCATGTGAAGAACGCTTTTTGGGTTGATACAAGAAATAGAGCTACATACGAATCATTTGGAGATGTTGTGACGTTTGACACAACCTATTTGACAAATAGGTATGACATGCCATTTGCCTCATTCGTTAGTGTGAATCATCATGGACAATCAATTTTGCTAGGATATGGTTTACTATCTACCGAAGACACTGATTTGTTTGTGTGACTGTTTGAATCTTGGCTTAATTGTATGTCAGGTAAGGCTCCAAACGGTATTATCACTGATCAATGCAAGGCCATGAAAAATGCAATCCAGATAGTGTTTTCTACTACTCTCCATCGATGGTGCTTATGGCATATCATGAAAAAAATCCTAGAGAAGTTGAAAAGTTATGGTGAATATAACTGTATCAAGGATGCAATGAAAAATGCAGTTTATGATTCCTTGACAAAGGCTGATTTTGAAGGAAAATGGGTTACTTTCATCAAATAACATGACGTACAAGACAATGAATGGTTGAGTGGGTTGTACAATGAGCAACATAAATGGGCCCCAATCTTTTTGAAGAAAGATTTTTGGGCTGGAATGTCAACGACTCAGAGGAGCGAGAGCATTAACTCATTTTTTGATGGGTATATAAACTCAACAACAATTCTGCAGCAATTTGTAAGGCAGTATGATAATGCTCTGCATGATAAGGCAAAAAAGAAATATGAGACAGATTGTCGATCATTTAACAACATTATTGCATGTGGGTCAAACTCTATGATTGAGAGGCAGTTCTAAGGTGAGTACACCCATGCAAAGTTTAACGAGGTTCAAGTTGAATTTAGGGGTAAAATGAATTGTTCTATTTGTATTAAATGTGTTGAGGATGGAATTTGTACTTATGATGTGTTAAAGGAGATGGTAGTAGCTGGAAGTAGGAAAGAAAGAACAGTTGAGGTGGTATTTAATCGCAACAATCATGATGTTAGATGTAAATGCTTGTTGTTTGAGCTTAAAGGTATTGTGTGTAGACATTCCCTTGCCGTTCTTGCGTAAGAAAGAGTGAAGGAAATGCCTTCGAAATATATTTTGCTAAGATGGAGCAAAAATATAAGAAGGAAACATGTATACATCAAAAGCAGTTATGATGTGAAACAGTTGCAGCCTCAAATGCAAAGATTTGATAATTTATTGAAAAAGTTTTACAAGGTTGTCGAAGTTGTTGCGGAGTGTGACAATGCTAGTGATTTTTTTCTCCAAACATTGCGTGCATGTAAAGGCAAGGTGCAGTCGATTGCTACATCAAACCACAATAATGTCACGTGTCATAAAGGTCAACACAAAACAGGCAATGAGATTGCCATTGGAAGCAGTCAAACCAAAGAGTCATCAAGTGAGATTCATAGTCCATTACGTGTAGCACGTAAAGGCGTCCTCAATCAAATATGAAAGTATCAAAAGTTGACCAAATTGTGAGAAAAAAGAGAAAGACAACACATCAAAGTCCACACATGTTCACAATTGATGTGAGTGCATTTGGATATATTTTCCTTGTGTATGAAACAACTGTGTACTGTTAACTCTTTTGGAAAGAGTGCATATATTCTGAAATGTGTTTTTAACTTATTTCTGCTAGTTTATGCAGGAGTATATTGAGGGAAGCATGAGTCAGATTAATGGAAATAAGTTACATATATGCTTATCTATGGAAATTATGACTCTTGGAGAATGAGATGATGACTGTACCGTGGTGTGTGTATGCACAGAAATTAATTTAAATTGTAATTAGTGTTGAAGTGATTATTATGTTTTGGAGTAGTATTGATGGAGTCATTGTTATGTGTAAACTTTTATAAGAATTTAACTTTAACTTTAGCTATATTCTTCCCTTACAGTTAATAGTTGTTGACCTCAACACAAATGTTGATGATTATAAAGATAGTTGTTGAACTTCGCAGTTGGCAAAAAGTTCAGCACAAAATTCTCTATCATTACTTGTAGATTTTAAACATGATATCACTAGTGACCCAAAGGCATGTGAAACATATGCTAAATTTTAGATTCTACAAGTGATTGTAGTTGACTGATTTAAATGTTTTTTTCAAGCTGCTAGTAGTGAGATTTCATACATGAATTTTGCCATGAGTAGTTATTCCAGGCAATTTGAAGAAACACGAGCCGAGAGACACTGACGTTGTACTTAACTCTTTCAATTAATTATAATTTTTACAATTTTTATTGGGGTTAATGTTTAGTTTGAAAGACTAAGGCAATTAACTTTGGTGTTGCAGGTTTATGGGGCAACTGTTGATTTACCTATAATGGGTTCAAAGATTAGTACTAGCAGAAATCAATATTTTTTGGCAACTTCTGATGAGAAACGTGGTGGCAGCAAAGGGTAAACTGTAATGACATAGCAATATGTTAGATCTTTTAATTATTTCAAACATTTATTTTGTTGTAAGTAAAGTAACCAACCTATGTATTTTTTTGGAATAGGTTGTTTGTGTAGTTTAGTGAATGACATAGTACTTATAATGTGTACATAATTATAAAAGGTTATGTAAATGGTCAGGTAGAATTATTTTTTTTGTATAGGTTTATAAGGTATCCAATGAAAATTGTACATGTATGAAGCACAATTATATCTTGTGGTACTTGTTATGTGAACGTATTTGTTTGGTTATTTTTGTTTAATTGGTAATGCCATTTTGATTTTTAAACAAATATTACAAATTTTCAAGATCAGTTCAGTGTCGATTACACACGCCATCAATACCAAGGATAAGTATTCAAAGAGTTGACTTGCTCATGAGCCCATTACCCATTCATTTTTTAAGGCTAAATTAGTTTTTCATGTTTTCAAAGGAAAATAATCATTTTCACTATTTCTACGCTTGTGAAAAAAGTTAGTTAATGAAGAACAAAAAAGTGGTTAATGACTTACAGACGTTGATTAATAGGGTAAAGGCTGGCAGGGTTGCATTTGTGCATGCCTATTAACTAACTTCCATAGGTCATTAACCACCTTTTTGTTCCTCATTAACCAACTTTGGTTAATGGGGTAAAGGTTGGAAGAACATATTTGTACATGGTCATTAACCAACTTCTATATGTAATAGTTAATGACCTACAAAAATTGGTTACTGGGCATGCACATTATATGCAATCCTTCCAGCCTTTAACTCATTAACCAACTTCTCTAGGCAATTAACCACTATTTTTTTCTTTGTTAACCAACTATTTTCAGAAGCGTTGAAACAAAGTTGGTTAATCATGAACAAAAAAGTGGTTAATGACCTATAGACGTTGGTTAATGGCCATGCACATTATATGCAACCCTTCCATCCTTGACTTCGTTAACCAACTTCTCTAGGCAATTAACCACTTTTTTGTTCTTTGTTAACCAACTATTTCAGAAGCGTTGAAACAAAGTTAGTTAATTACGAATAAAAAAGTGGTTAATGACTTAAAGTTGGTTAATGACCATGCACAAATTAAATGCAACGTCCATCCTTGGCCTCGTTAACCAACTTCTCTAGGCAATTAACCACTTTTTTGTTCTTCATTAACCAACTATTTTCAGAAGTGTTGAAACAAAGTGGGTTAATCATGAACAAAAAAGTGATTAATGACCTACAGAAGTTAGTTAATGGTCATGCACAAATTAAATGCAACCCTTCCATCCTTGACCTTGTTAACTAACTTCTCTAGGAAATTAATCACTTTTTTGTTCTTCGTTAACTAACTATTTTCAGAAGCATTGAAACAAAGTTGGTTAATCACGAACAAAAAAGTGGTTAATGACCTACAAAAGTTGGTTAATGGTCATGCACAAATTAAATGCAACCCTTCCATCCTTGACCTTGTTAACTAACTTCGCTAGGCAATTAACCACTTTTTTGTTTTTCGTTAACTAACTATTTTCAAAAGCATTGAAACAAAGTTACTTAATCACGAACAAAAAAGTGGTTAATGACCTACAGAAGTTAGTTAATGGTTATGCATAAATTATATGCAACACTTCCATCCTTAACTTCGTTAACCAATTTCTCTAGGCAATTAACCACTTTTTTGTTCACAATTAACCAACTATTTTCAGAAGTGTTGAAACAAAGTTGGTTAATCATAAGCAAGCCAACTATTTATATACTTGTCCTCAATATTGGTGGCATGTGTGATCGACATTGAACTGATCCTGAAATGGGTAATATTCGTCTAAAAATCAACTTGACATTACCAATCAATCAAAAATAACCAAACAAATACATTCACATAATATGTACCACAAGATATTAGTGACCTTCATACATGTACCATCTAAATAAAAACTAAATTCAACAATGTTAAGTTCACGGCATCAATTATCAATACATCAACTATTTGAAACTCCTCAAAGGAGCCACCTCTACCCAAAAAATCAAATATTCTACACACAAATATATAAGAAAAGCCTATAATCACATTACAAAGTTCACATCTGAATATCTATTAGCCATTAGTCAACCGGTTACATATGGGTCTTCCTCCTCTTCCTTAGCTCATATACATATGGAGTTCGAGTGGATGCACTTTCTAGATGCTTCCTCGGTATGAGTTTTGCTCGCGTGGCAATGTTCAGTGGTGGCTTATCGGTGGTAACAGCCTCAACATCAGCTTCAACCCGGAGATTATTTCCATCTGTGTAACAACTGACCTTAAGTTAGATGTTAAACAATTATGTATATATAAAGCAATTGAGGCAGTGGAAAAGAGGTTTGCACAATTACTTGCATCATTCTATTGAGGTAGGCTTACCAATGATTCACCTGAAAAGGAATGTCGATTTTTAAAAATTCCCATAAAATAGAGATATGGTAATTGTACCCTTCTAAAATTTACCATTTTTGAATTTGTATCATCTAAAATTACTTACTTCCCTATTCCACTATATAATAGATAACAATTTAATTTTTTAAATCTTTCATGCTCTAAAATTTCGTTTTTGTATACGTTCTTCTCCAATGTAATCTTAGAGCTTGCAGTCACAATAGCATATATAAGAAAAGCATAATTCAACATAAAAGGCATATGATAAGTCAAACAAAGGAGAAAAACGAATGTAATAACCACGCAATTCTAACGTTAATCAAACATCCTTCACCATCATTTCGAGCAGCAGTATGATAGCGAAGCTGTGGGCTTCCTACTGTCAAGGGTGATGCACGACCAGACCTTTGCTGAGAATCGCCTTCATGCCCTTCACTGTCACCATGGAATGGCGTCACAAATGCATCACTTTGTCGATGTATGTTTCCAGGATGATCCGTGGAAGCAGCTGAAGTTGAGGGAGCCGCCGCTGGACGCTGAAGCACTATTTGTTTCAACATACTCAGTTCTCACTCAAGAAAGGAAATTCTCTCCGCAAACTGTCTATTCTCCACTAGCACCCGATGAAATTCACTAGCATAGTCCTCCATATCAAAATACCTTGCTCGATCATGCCTAAACTGGGGTTGTGCCTTAACTAATGCTTCTCTGAGTATGTCAACCAGCATGTCTTCAGTCATTGCAGCCACATCCTCGATTATCTGATAATGCACAAAACACACGAAACGCACAAATATCAAATGTTGACAGAATACTAGCACACAAAAAGTTGTTGCTTGCTAAACATGTTACTGGATCCCACTAATTCAACCATGCTTACCAAATCGTATCGAAATGCCCCATCAATCTTGGCCTTGCTGCTCCTCACGTTTTGCTAATTCAGAAATCGTGGAAAAGGAAACAATCGGGGGTTACTATCTATTTTCCACATGGACAAGTGGTCTAAAACCCAAATCTACATCAAGCAATTGTCAGATTTAAGTACATAGTTTTACTAGGAAGGTTAATATTAATATATGCCTATAAAATTCAAGCATGGAAAATTACAACGATTTTACAAATATTATAAATATATACCTGAAGGATAGCTGCACATCCTGTTATATGTCTTTGGTTTGAATTCTCACCCATTTTCACAACCGAAGCAACTACGCTTAAACTATCAACTAAGAAATCATATATTGCTAAACCCCAGTAGTAATTTCCAAGAGCATTCAAGTCATCTAACATCTTAATCATGCCACCGTACACACACCTGCCTGTTCTTGGAAAATAGAACACCAAATGCAAGGAGTATGTACAATCTACAAAAATCATCCACATGATGATCACCTTGATACGCATGGAGCAGTTGGACAATTCTATCAACGGTGACAGCTTCACCCCAATCAAAGACAATGTTTGACATTCCCCTCCATCGTCAGGTTGGACATGTTCACCTCCGATGCGCAGTCCAAGCACAAAACATACATCAATGGGATTAAAACCGACCACCCAACTTCTAACTTTGAACCCCCTACTTTGGTCATCCCATCGGCAAGCTAATTCCCATAATAGTATGCCAGAGATTTGCAAATTGTCTGGCATATTTACAAGCGCTTTGAATGGAGTGGCCTCGATTCGGGTTCGTTGTGCATTAGACAAATTGTTGTTAATGCCAACGAACATATTGGGTACGCAGGCATGCCTCAAACGTAACTGAAAAGTGTAACAATAAAGTTCATGTTAGTAATAAATAAATAGCAGTTATGCAAATAGTAAAAGCAGTTCATGTGTACTATACATTTTGCTTGTTTGCCATGCTCCAAATTTTTTATTCAACTAACACACTTTACAAATGAAGCAACAACACATGCAAAATGATGGAAAGCATTTTAATCTGCCTTGCACCACAATCGAAACCTAAGCAATCAATAGAATGGTATGACAATGTTCAAGGATTAAAATGTAATTATATATTTATATTAATAAAATATAAACCCGTATAATCGTATAATATATCACAACTAAACTAACGACCTCCGTTATAAAAGGCCCATTATCCATTCTCAAGCCTACATAACTATACACTATTCAGCTTAGACAATCACTTAGTACTTTCTTTAATTAGTCCATCCTAGTTGACTAACTTCAATCCAGTCCACATAGCAGCAAATTCACAAGACTAAGTAATAACAACAACTTACAACCAAATTATAAGTGATGAATTATTATCTCAATATCTGCTTTTGCCTAGTGGGAAATATGCACTCTGTTGCTTCTACCCACTGTCTATATTAATCAAGCTCATTCACACATATAAGATGACATTTGCTGATGATGTCAACTTAGAAGAATTTGTTATGACTAAGGATGAGTTCTCTGGAGTTGATATAGAGGCAATATATACTTAAGATGGCTTACTTGCTTTACAAGAACGTCATATGAAGGTGAGAAGTCTCTTCTATTATTATATTATTTATACAATGTTACGGTACTCTATTGCTGTTTAGAATTGTGAAGTTGGTAGTTTTGACAAGCCCATTCACACATCTAGGATGATATTAGCTGATGATGTCAACTTAGAAGAATTTGTTATCACTAAGGATGAATGCTAATGTGTTATATAGCAGTCGCTAATGTGAATGTGTAGAGTCACAAATGCAGGTAGTCCTCCTATCAATAATTCATCACAGATAGCTCCAACACCAAATACAAAGACACCCAACCACAGAAATGGTAGTACTTCAGCACTATTTCATTCAAGAGAGACCACAAGCTATTCTTCAATCTAACTAGAAAAAGCTTTATAGAAAACAAACCATATCACAAAATTTTCATATCTAATACTCAAACAACTCAACCTCAAACAACCTTTTTTTCTACCTTTTTATTACTTTGATAAGACATTTTCAAGTGCCTCAGAAATGAAAGCAAGATTTAAAAGGATCAAAATAAGTACAAACTAACTACATTTACATATGATATTCTAGTATCTATATCTCCTGTAGTCAAACTTTTGTCCCATATTAAGATTGCAAATTAAATTTACGAAGAAATATAGCAAACTAAAAAATATATTATTCCAAATTGTCATTTCTTCTTTACCAATATGTTCCTCATATCATCTTCATATATGCTCATAAAAGCAGCGAGGTGTGGCCATGTAAGCCGCCTCTACAAGGGGTAAGGCTTTGCAGACACGTAGTTAATTTGGGCTTTGTGGCACATGGATAAATTATAAAAAAAATATTATAACAAAATGCATAAATTATATGCATAGTAGATTCTATATACTAAAGCTTGGTCATTATTTTCTATTTGAACAAATATTCGGAATTTAAAGCTTCAGTTAGAAAAGATACCAGAAACACAACTCAGAGGAGATGCATTTTGCTTCTGCTAGCTTTTATCAGCTCCCAATTATATTTTATTTTTTTTGTAAATATGTTGCATTTGAAATTAGTCAAATTAGTGTAAAAGTTACATAAAAAATTTGGACTATAGTTGTACAAATCTTAATTGGTTCATTTCATATCAATTAATCACAAGGATTTTAGATATGCATCTTACAACTTGAATCAAATTAACACTTTAACTGAGGTGGTGATTTGAACAACTAAAGGTGTAAATTAATATTATAGTCTATGATCTACTATGAAGTCTTTAGTCAATGGTGTTGCCTCATCCTCAAAGCTCTATAAGCTACAACTCTGTATCTGATCAACATTAAAGTCAATGCAGCCACATCTCCCCACATATTATCAAGCCCCAGACACTTTATGGCAGAAAAATCTCTTATCCTACAATAATGTAACCTTGGCCCACACTCGTAAACCTCAATTATTGAGTATTGCACTCCTACCAGAAGCTCATAGCAGTAGTGACTGAAAGAATATTAAAAAGCATGATCAAGAGGGTTAACACAAATGTAACTAGTGAAGGCTTGAGACCACCCATCCAGTAGGTGATTGTTACGAAGATAGTGGGAAGTACAAGCTCCATTGGCAAGTCTCCAACCATCCGGGTAACATAATAGGTAATCAAACATATCTATTGCATTGACTCAATAGATAGTGATTAAAAGAATAAATTGGTTTGCAGGTAATCAAACTAAATAAACAACTCAGAATCCATTCATCCGAGATTTACCCAATCATGCATTTTGGTTCTAAGAAATAAAAAATCTACTGCATGCTTTCAATTTCTAGCTATTCCTCATATTTAAAGGGGTTTTTGGAAGAAACTTCAATCAACATTTTATGGTTATCAAAATAGTTTGGTGAACCATCTCAAAGCCAAGTTATATTTGATAGAATTCTAGCTACAAAATAAACATATAATTTTCATATATCCTTAATCCATATAGTATCAATCATGCCAAATAGTACCCAAAGTCCAAATCCCTAACTTGATCCATAATAGCATACTATTATCAGAACATCAATTTAACACATATTACCCAAATAAATTTAAAACTTAAAATATTCAAAGCAAATGCCAAAATCATGAATTCTACCATTCAAGCAATCACCATACCAGATAAAAACTTAGCCTTTAGACAAACATGGAATCCCTAATAGCGTACCCAACTCATCAAAGCCACCTTAGTAACACAATAATTAGTAATATAATATATCATGAGTACAAATCAATAACTGAAACAAAAACATTTAAGAGAGTATGAGAGCTCAATTATTTTTAGTTTCACCTTAACAAAAAAATACATGTCTGACTCTTACATTAGACCATTAAATAAAATTATCAAGATCCATGGCACATCTGTTTATTCTACATCAGTAGAGGTGTAATAAACAGGATGCATGTGCACCCTTTTCACCCTTGTAGAATATTCTTACATGAGAATAGTAGAGCCAGAGCCTCAAATTCCTATCAAAGTAATTAGATAACTTAGAAAAGGTCCAAGCTTTCATACCAAAATATGAACAATAATATTTGACCCCAAGCAATAACAATTTCAAATAGCCTTCATCTCATAGTGGAGTTCTTTCCTCCGGTGTTCAGATATATAAAACTTGCCACTAAATCTTTGACATCTATCTTCATCATATTGTTGATTACTCACTTACCAAAAAATATCCATTCACATAAAGCACACACTAATAACAAACAAAAACATTTAAATAGAAATCTAATTTTATATATAATGTATCTTAAATGGAAAGCATAGTGAAAGTGTTGATCCATTGTATAGTCCCACAATAAGAGAATTATCAATTAAATATTGTATCTTAAATTTGCAAACGCATAAGAGAGAAGGTACCATAATTAAGAGATCAAGACAAAGAAAGGTATTCATATGACAGAAGAATCAGGGGGAGCCGGTTGTTCATAGACAAGGCAAGCATCATCCTTAATCAGCTCCTTTTATAAAAATAAACATATCTATTACATTCATTAAATAGATCGTGATTAAAATAATAAACAAGTTTGCAGGTAATCAAACTAAATAAACAACTCAAAATCCATTCATCCAAGATTTACCCAATCATGCATTTTGGTTCCAAGAAATAAAAAATCTACTGCATGCTTTCAATTTCAAGCAGGAAATCTTGAAAGTTTTTACTTAAAATTTAAGCAAATATTGATCTACCACATCCTGTTGGTATGTCGTTAAGGGGAGTTTTTACTTAAAATTAAAAATTTCTCCTCCCTTCCCTTCCCTTGCAACTCCTCCCTCCAAACATACCCTGAAGGATTTTTTAAGCCTGAGATTAAAGTTATAACTTTGCTATAAGGCTTACTTCCCTACCCCACCCCACCCCACGCCTTCCTTTCTTCTTACACAAGTTGCATATATCTACTTGAAGCCTCATTACCATTATTATAACTACTTATTAACTAGGAAGGAAAAAAAAAAGAAAAAAAAACTCAGAACTGAAGCAAAATATAATTTGATCTAACATCCAACATTTTGTCATCATTTCATATAATCAAATCGTCATACTGTATATAGCAAGAAATTTGTAATTGTGCAAAGAAACATCATTGTAGAAGTTGGAAACAAATGTTTAGGTAGCCTAAACATGAAGAGACATAAAATTTTTTATGCCAAATAACTTAAGAGCACGTAATCCTTCACTGCTTGGTCCTATACACAGTCCTAGATGAGCTCTGTGAGGGTGTTGGGGGTGGGGGTCTGAACCCAGATGAAGTGATGTCGGGTCAGGCGGGGAGGGGAGAAGGATGAGGCAAGGGCCAAACGTCCGTTCAGAGTGCTCAACTACAAACCAAACACACACTTTATTGTTCTTACAAATGGTACATCGTTACCAATTCACCATCAATGACATTGACACTAAGGCTTTACTCTCTCTCGCTATCTGTATCCATTTTTCTATATACCTACAAGTATATGCTTCTAAGTGTGAACCATAGTGAGGAAAGTAATAGTAATTTATGTCTAATATCCCACATAACTTTCACTAATTGAGCTCTTCTATGCAGGTGCATTGGTTATGGTAGGCAGTAAATTTTAGGTGAAAGAGAAGGGCTAGATTTGCTACTCTTCTATCCACCCACCATACATATATAATTTTAGTAATCAATTAATCATGATGTATACCTAAGCTAAAGGCTTCTGTAAGTCAGAATTGACATTTACCAAACAAAATGTCAGATTTAAAGGAACTATGTATACCTGTTTTATGCAAAGGGTCACTAGCGTACGAGGGATAGGGGCTGCACAAAGAGATTGGGGGAAGAAGATGAAGACGGTGTATGCTCTTCGCCAACTGGTACCTAACTCACCAACTAGGAGTGCCAATTGCAACCTCGCATGCCGAGTGTGCTTGTATGGTCTACGATGGACAGTGGTCTCCGACTCAGTTTGGTGCGAAGGGGAAGTGAAAATGCCAAATGAAAGAGATGAAGGGATGGGAGAAATGGAGAATAGGGGGAACAGGGAGAAAGGGAACGAATAGAGGGAAATGACAATGCCAAATGAGAGGAAAGAAGGGACGGGAAGAAGTGACAACTATGGGGTTCAGAAGTTTTGGGAAATAGGGAACGAAGAGCGTAACAGATGGAAGGGGAAATGTGGAGATAATAAGGGAAATTTGAGAGGGAGAAGGGATGGGAGAAAGGAGAATGAGAAGGAAATGAAAATGAAAAGGCAGAGAGAGACAAGGGGAGAGATATGGAGACAATAGAAAGGGAGAGATACGGGTACAATGATACAGTGTTGAGATTGGTGTGGCACTATTCGCGGTAGGAATATCGCGATTATTTTGAATATGGTCTCTAATGAAGTGATACCTTATTTTTATGTGCTTTGTTCTTGAGTGCAAAATAAGATTTTTAGACACATTGATTGCACTAGTGTTATCACATCTTAGAGGGATATGATTAAATTCAAGACCATAGTCTAGAAGTTGTTGCTTCATTCAAAGGATTTGAGCACAACAACTCTCAGCTGCAACATATTCAGCTTTAGTTGTAGACAAGGTCACACTATTTTATTTTTTGTTATGCCAATAAACTAATGAGCTTCTAAGTAAGTGGCATGTCTCACTAGTGCTTTTTTTTATCCATTTTGCATCTAGCAAAATCAGAATAACCAATGAGGCTACATGAGGCACCCTTAGGGTACCATTGACCCATTTGTGAAGTGTCTATTAGATATTTCATAATTCTTTTTACAGCACATAGGTGTGATTCTTTAGGATTTGCTTGAAATCTAGCACACATGCACACACTAAACATAATATATGACCTACTTGTAGTAAGATAATCATACCTCTATATTTTGAGATTTCTACATATTTACCTCCTTCATCCTTGTCCAATAATAAGAAGTGACCATAGGTGTAGCCATATGCTTGGTGTTGTCCATTTCAAACTTTTTGAGCAACTCCTTGTAATATTTGGATTGACTTATAAAAGTCTTATCCATAGTTTGCATGATTTGAAGTCCAGGAAAGAAGTTGAGTTCACTCATCATAGACATCTGAAATTTATTTTGTATAATGTTAGCAAACTCTTTATAAAGAGATTCATTAGTAGTATCAAATATTATATCATCAACATATATTTGAACAAGCAGTATACCATGTTTTTTATGCTTGATAAAGAGAGTAGTGTCAACATTTCCTCTAGAGAAGCCTTTTTTTTCCAAAAAGAACTTGTTTAACCTTTCATACCAAGCTCTAAGAGCTTGTTTTAAGTCATACAAGGTCTTTTTCAATTTAAAAACATGGTTGAGCAGTTCAAAGTTTTCAAAATCAGAAAGTTGTTCCAAATACACCTCTTCTTCTAAAAACCATTTAAGAAAGCACTTTTGACATCTATTTGATAAAGTTTGAAATCCATGATGCATGTATATGCAAGTAACATTCTTATAGCCTCTAATCTAGCTACGGGAGCATATGTTTCCTCATAATCTATGTCTTCTTCTTGATTATATCCTTTAACAATAAGCCTAGCTTTGTTTCTTATTATTAAGCCTGTTTCATCAAGTTTATTCCTAAAGACTCATTTGGTGTCAATTATGGGATGATCATTGGGTCTTAGGACTAATTCCCAAACTTGATTTCTCTCAAATTAGTTTAGTTTATCTTGCATGGCCAAAATCTAATATTCATCATTAATGGTCTCATTTATGTCTTTAGGTTTAACTTAAGAGACAAATATCATATGATTATATACATCTCTAAGAGAGTTACGAGTAGTTACCCCTTTTGATACATCACCTATCACCTTGTCAAGAGGATGATACCTTGATGTCCTCCATTCCTTGAGAAGGTCCATGATTTATGAATCCTCTTGCCTTGGAGGATTAAAGGGTCTCTCTTCTTGTTTCTTGGCCTCTTTCTCTTGATTCTTCAAGTGTGTTCTTACCAAGATTTCTGCAACATCATCAACCAAATTCTTTCTCGGTACATTTGGGTTAGTTTCATCAAAAGTAGTATTAATGGACTCTTCTCTGGTCATAGTTCTTTTATTGTAAACTCTAAAAGCTTTACTATGTATTGAATAGCCAAGAAATATTCATTCATCAGACTTAGCATCAAACTTTCCCAAGTTATCTTTTCCATTATTTAAAACAAAGCATTTACATCCAAAGAAATATAACTGTGAGATATTTGGTTTTCTTCCTTTGTATAATTCATAGGGGGTTTTTCTTTAAAATTGGTCTTATTATGAGCCTATTCATAATATAACAAGCGATACTTACCGCATCTTCCCAAAAGTACTTAAGAATGTTAGCCTCATTGAGCATAGTTCTTGTCATTCTTTCTAAAGACTGATTTTTTCTTTGTACAACTCTATTTTGTTGAGGAGTTCTAGAAGCTGAAAAATTATGCTCAATGCCATGTTCATCACAAAAGGTTTCAAAATCATGATTTTCAAATTCACCACCATGATCACTTCTTATGGATGCAATACAAAAACTATTTTCATTTTGGATAACTCTGACAAGCCTTTTAAATGATTAAAAAACATTATTTTTGTGAGATAAGAATAATATTCATGTAAACCTAAAAAAATCATCCACAATCATTAATGCATGGTAATTTCCACCAAAGCTTATAGTTCTAGAAGGACCAAAAAGATGCAAGTATAAAAGTTGTAAAGGTCTAAAAGTTAAAACCATATTTTTAGCTTTAAAAGAGACATTTACTTATTTTTCCTTTTGACATGCATCACAACATTTATCTTTTTCAAATTTGAGCTTTGGAAATCCAATTACTAATTTTTTTTAGGCTAACTTACTTATGTGATCCATGCGAATGTGAATAATTCTTCTATGCCATAACCATGAATCATCTTCCTTACTCATAAAGCATTTAGCATCATTTGAAGATATATCATCAATGCCAATAATGTATATGTTATTGACCCTATGACCAACAAACTTAACTTACTTATCATCTTTTCCTTCAATTATACAACAATTTGAATCAAATATAATGCTATTTCCTTTATCACATAATTGACTAAGGCTAAGCAAATTATATTTAAGTCCTTCCATAAGTAAAACATTATCAATAGAAGAGGAAGGGATTTTAGCAAGTTTGCTAACTCCAAGGATCTTCCCTTTGTTGTTGTCACCATATGTTACATGTCCATTTTTTTTGGGGACAAGGAAGGAAAACTTAGAGCCATATCCGGTCATGTGCTTGGAGCAACCACTATCATGATACCAACTTGAGTTCCTGTCCTTCAATCACACCTACAATACATATTTAGTTTTTAACCTTTGGTACCTAAATTTTCTTGGGTCTTTATGTGTTAGATTTAGGCAAGGTGCCCTTAGGGACCCAAATCATTTTAGTCCCAACCTTGGTATTAACATTCTTCCTAATATTGCATATTGAGGCACTATGCCCTTTTATCCCACAATGAAAGCATTGGACAAAGGGGCTACTTGATGTAATTGAGGAAACAAAAAAATTCTTATAAGACTTTTGTTAGTTATTGGGATTATACCATAAACCAGCTTTTTAGAAAACACATCTTTGTTTTCCTAGCAACACATTCAAGTTGTATCTTCTTGTTGAAAGTAAAAATAAAGATTTGGCAGTTCGTCGGTTGATGGAGGTTTTGAGGAAACTTTCTGAAATATTAAGCCGACAGAAGTGCCAAATAGAGAAGTCGACAATAGCATTGGATAAAGAGGAAGATTTTAATGAGGTTAAGGTATTGATGTCAGTGAGAAGAAGTATCTGACAGGGAGATTGCATTAAGTCAACGAAAACTGTTTAAGAGTAGTCGAGTGTTGGTTTCATCGAAAATTGGGTACTTACTGAAGAATAAAACCGCTCGAACGTGTTGGTCTTGTTAGGATGTCAGTTATTTTTTATATTGTCTATAAATACCAGTAGTCATAATGTAAAATGGGAGGTTATTTGCTGATAAAAAATCTTAACATCTCAACTCGAGCAGATTAAAGGATTTTTGTCCAAGTATGCCTTCCTTTTCCATTTCATGTCATTTAAATTAATGCAATGTTCCTTTAAAATTCTTTACTTTTCAGTCTCGTCTTTTAAATTCTCTTTACAGTTCTTCGCACTTTTATATGCTTTTCTTTACTTCTTTTCCATTTAAATGTTGTACTTTAATTTCGTGTCATTTACATGCTTTCAATTAATTTTTGCATTTTAAGATTCCTGCTCAGTTTCTTTAAATTTCCTTAATCTTTTCAAACTTTCCTTTTTGCATTTTCCTGTTTATTTTACTTCAAATTTCTTAAATTTCTTTTGTTTACTGTTAAAACCATTTTTATAACGAGATTACCACATAACTCGTGAACCCACATTCGTTTTGATATATTTATTTGTTTGTTGGAATTAATTCTGAATCTTTGAACCAAAATTCTGCATAAACAAATTGGCACGCCCGGTGGGACGAGTTTAGAGTAACTCGTAGTGTCATAGGAAATGGTTTTATGCGTTTAAGGAGTGGAAGATTTATCTACTCTTCTCAGAATACGCAAACCATGAGTAATGTAAGTAGTCAGGCTTCGGATATACCTTCGACAGCCGTTACTGTGCCACCCTCAACTATCGTTAATACTGGTTTGGTAGAGGATGTTATAGCAACTGGTGCTCTTCAAAGTAATCCAGTAGTGGAACAAGTATTTCCTGGAATGACTCAGTTATCGCCGAGTCAGCCAAGTAACCAAAGCATAATAAATTCAAATCGAGGTTTGTGCCCCAATATGGGTTGCCACCGAATTATGTAGCTCCTATTATGGCACAAACGGGACTTGGCTCTACTTTAACTAATACAGTCGGACAATCAGTAGCTTCACAAGGCCAATCACAGATAGGTTTGGCCTTGGCAAGTTTTGGTAGCCAAAGAGTAGGGGTTGCAAGTACAAGCAATCCAACTCCCTTTCGACAAGAGAGATTGAATTTGGGACCAATTTTCCCAAACATGTCGAGAGACAATCCCCAAAGTATAACAGGGCCAACTATGAATTCTTTGGCCAGTTTTCGACAACAGATGGATGAGAGTAATCATGATATGGTGCATATGTTTACTCTGCAAATGGGTGCTGTGATTACGCCAATCATGGAAAATACAAATAATGTCTGTAGCGCATTGGCTCAGCAAATGGCAAGGCTAAACCAAGCCTTGGGACTAGGTGATGTGGCCAATGATAATATTCAGGGAGCCCAGCCTAGGGTAAATAGGGAAATGATCGCACCGCAGGCAAATGTGGGACAAAATCAACAAAACTTAGATCAATTAGGATAAAATGATCAGCCACATTTGGAATATGGAAATGCCCATATGCTCCGTCGAGGAAACAAAGATCAAATGGCTAGAAATGATATAGCCATGAGATTGCTTCGACAAAATCTTGGGGGGCACCAAGTGGTTGAACAGAATGTAAACCAAGTACTGGAACAAGTGCTGAATAGGTTTGGTTTTAACGTTGGCTACGCCAACCAACCATATTTTGTATCAGCATTTCCTGAATGGGTCCAACAGGCAGAGCTGCCTAGAGGAGTTAAGATTCCAAAACTTTCCAAGTTTGCAGGAGAAAATGAGGAATCGACTGTCGAACATATTGCACGATTTACAATAAAAATGGGGGAGTTGGCCACTGTTAAAGGCCTTAAAATGAGATTCTTCCCAAGCTCCCTCACAAAAAATGCTTTTTCTTGGTTTTTAACATTGAGACCAAATTCAGTCTACTCCTGGGCTCAATTGGAAAGAAGCTTTCATGATTAATTTTTTAGAGGAGATTTGAAAGTGGGACTTACAGACCTTTTTAACATCAAAAGAATGTATAATGAAACTGTGGATGACTATCTTGCTAGGTTTCGACAAATAAGGAGTAGATGTTTTACTCCTATACCTGAGGTCAAAATAGTAAAGATAGCTGTAAATGGTTTAGATTATTATATAAGGAAGAAGTTGGTGAATCAACATTTGATTGATCTTGCCCAGCTAGGTGAGAAAGTTAGGCAAATAGAACAACTAAAAGTTGAAAAGATTCAAAAACAAAAAAGATTTCTTAAAAGAGAAAATGTGGCATTTGTCGGATTAGATGAATCCGACAATGAGTTTGAAGGCAGCGATGATGAGTTCGAAGTTAACATTGCTGAATTTCAGAACGGTCCTCCTTATGTTTGTCAGGCATTACAACCTACTAGAAATAAGGAGAAAATGGGTTACGTTAATAGAAAAACATATACATTCGACGTAAACAAAGCCGACAAGATTTTTGATTTGTTACTAAAAGACAAACAGATTAAATTGTCAGAAGGTCATAGGTTGTTAAAGTTGGATGAAATTAAAGACCGAAAATACTGTAAGTTTCATAATAGTTTCGATCATGTTACTAATGAATGTGTTCGTTTCAGAGACTTAATTCAAAAAGCAATAATGGATGGGCGTCTGAAGTTTGCCGACAAGCTTAAAGCAGATATGAAAGTTAACACAGATCCGTTTTAGGCTGAAGTATCTTATGCTGACCAGCAAGTTCCTTTAAATGTTGGGATGCTCAACATAAGGAAGTTGCAAGAGTTCAACGTGGATACAAAGGATGCAACCGACGTATATCCTAAGCCAGGTGAGTCTCTTGAGGCATTTCTTGAAAGAAAGAAAGATGAGGGCAAGGTAAGGTTGTGCCTAAGGTGTAATGCAGTATATAATGAGCTTACTGCGAAGAAAGCTGCTGAAGAACAACTAAGTATCCAAGGTAAGAAAAAAATTCTCGACGGAAAAACCTGGAGACCACAGAAGACTTTTCATGCTCCAAGGCTAAAGCCAGTTTACATGCCTAGGCCTAACATGAATGGTTGGTTAGTCGAACCACAGGGGTTTGTAGGAAACAAAGCTCATGTCAGACCCATCAAGACTAGGGTGCCGCCTGCTAATGTTGCGGTGAATAAGTGGATGAAGAATTCCGTAATGGATGGACATACGTATTTTCGACGGAATGTGTCTGCCAGGAGGAGTAATTTCCAAAGGAATCAACCTTTTTAGAATGAAGACTACAAGAATGGAAGGATCAATCTAGGAAAAACTTCGATTGGCCAAGGTGAAGCAGGGCCATCAAAGGTTCTTCCAATGTCGAAAAGCAAGAAAAGGAGATTACAGAGATTAAGGCAAGCACAGAAGAGAAGAGATATGGCTGAAGGGTTAGTGATCAAGAAACAGCCCATAGAAACAGGTTGTTTGGTGGTCGAGAAGAAACCAATGCTTGATCAGGATAAAGATGGTAGGAAGATAAAAAGTGTTGTTACCAAGGGATCATTCCCAGGGGAGCCGACAACAAATGCAGTTAGACGCAATCTGCGATGATAAATCCCGACGAGAAAGGTTGGAAGAAATAAGAAGGGGTAAGCAAGTTCGAAGGCCAATTCCAAATAAAACAAAGAGGAAATGGCCAATTGGGTTGATAGCGGCAGAAAAAGAGGCAAGAAAGAATAGTTTACCAGTCGAAAAGGACAAGGAGTTAATCAGTTCGAATGCTGAGAAACCGATAAAAGGAAAAGAACAGATTAAAGACTCTGGAATTGGAAATAGTAATATTGAAGATTGGTCAAAAGAAGAAATCAGGAGAATTTTAGAAGACCCAGATCAAGATGTTGAGTGGAGGAAGAAAATGCTCGACATAAGAAGAGAAAGAGAAGGATTGGCAAAGTCTGACTGCCAAGATATAGACCCAATGACTGATGAAGTTATTGAGGCCTTGAATGATCCAGAGGATCCTTTAGGCCTTGGTGATGAGGAGCAATTCGACATGGATATCAACATGGAAGATAGTCTGGATGATATCTTGACGGCTATGGATAGTAATTTGCCGTCGGAAGATTACTTAAGGATTGGAAGGCATCTAAGTGATGAAGAGCCGTCTGACGAAGAGGAATTCTTGAAGTCAATGAGTGTTAATTTAGTCTCGGTGTTACCTGCAGATTTTGAAGGGTATCACGAAATTGAATACACTGGGGAGAATGAAGAAGATGTTGATGACCTCGACGATCATTGGCTTCTTTTGCAGGACAATATGATCACAGTCTTTGACAATACAAATTCAGCTTGAAAAAGCGACGAGAAGATCAGAAGGCTCATTTACGACCGTTACACATCAAGGCTCTGTTGGAAGGAAAACCCACCAATAGAGTTTTGATTGACCGGGGGGCAGCAATCAATTTAATCCCAAGGGCCATGATTAAAAAACTTGGGAAAGATGAGTTAGATTTGATGTCGATAAACATGATAGTCACGGATTTCAGTGGTAAAACCTCCCCATCAGATGAAGTGGTGATGTTGAAAGTACAAGTCGGATCCGTTGCAAGGCCGACATTATTCGTGGTAATATCGACGAAGTCAAGTTACAATCTTCTGCTAGGGAGAGATTGGATTCATGCCGTCGGAGCAATACCATCAATAGTTCATCAGAAGCTCATTCTTTGGAATGAAGACGACCAAGTTGAAGTAATAGAAGCAGATGACAGTCCTTGCTATCTTCAGCAACTTCATATTGATTTCAGAATATATGCTCCAAGTGTTAAACCAGTAACAGCAAGTGGTGGAGTGATTAATAAGGACGCACTTGAAGTTTGCCTGAGGGATCAGTTTGGTGTACGACTAGTGAAGAAGGCCGAAGAAGATCGGCCAAGCACTAGTTATGAGTGTTAAGGATTACTCAAAAAAATTGTCGGCTTATTTAGCCGACAAAGCAGTATTCACTACTGAAAGCATGCTGTCGGATTGTATAATTGATAATGGTCCTTTAGGATTTGAAAAAGGGCTTGATGAAAAGCAGAGTGTGGAAGTGGAAGATCCTTTGGAAGAAATAAACTTGGGCACTGAAGCAGATAGAAGGCCCACTTTCGTAAGTTCATTTCTGCCAAAGGATTTTAAAGAAAAGCTTGTCGGGTTAATTATGGAATATAAAGATTGTTTTGCCTGGGATTATGATGAAATGCCCGGATTGAGTAGAGATCTTGTCGAGCACAGATTGCCTCTAAAAGAAGGATGCAGACCTGTTAGGCAAGCCAATAGGAGATTTGCACCTGAGGTGATATTAAAGATAAAAGAAGAAGTTGAAAGATTGCTTAAAGCCAAATTCATCAGAACCCCCAGGTATGTCAAATGGCTTTCTAATATTGTTCCTATAGTTAATAAAAATGGTAAGTTGAGAATATGTGTAGATTTTAGAAATTTGAACACTGCCACACCTAAAGATGAGTATCCTATGCCAATTGTAGACATGTTAGTTGATGCCGCATCTGGACATGAATTATTAAGTTTTATGGATGGCCATGCAGGTTATATTCAAATTTTTATTGCTGAAGAGGACGTGTCGAAAACTGCCTTCAGGTGCCCAGGAGCTATTGGGACATTTGAATGGATAGTCATGCCTTTCAGTTTAAAGAATACAGGGGCCACTTATTAGAGAGCAATGAATACAATTTTTCATGATATCATTGGAAAATTTATGGAAGTCTACATCGACGATGTCATTGTCAAGTCGGAAACGAAGGAAAGCCATTTGACAAACTTAAGGCAGGCATTTGACAGAATGAGGAAGCATAGCCTTAAGATGAATCCAGAAAAATGCAGTTTTGGAATGTCGACTACCAAATTCTTGGGTTTCCTAGTCCATAAAAAAGGTATAGAAGTGGACAAGAATAAAGCCAAGGCAGTTTTGGAGGCCACACCACCGACAAACAAGAAAGAATTGCAATCTTTTTTAGGAAAAGTTAACTTCCTAAGAAGATTTATATCCAATTTATCGGGAAGAACCAGAGTTTTTGCTCCATTGATCAAGTTGAAGGCTGAACAGGATTTTGTGTGGGAACCTTGCCACCAAGAAGCCTTCGACCAGATAAAGCAGTATTTGACAAAACCACCGGTCATGATGCCTCCAGTGCCCCGTCGACCGTTGAAATTGTATATATCAGCATCAGAAGAAACCATAGGAAGTATGCTGGCTCAGGATGTAAATGGCGTAGAAAAAGGGCCGTGTATTATCTTAGTCGGGTTTTAAATAATGTCGAGAGAAGATATAGTGCAATAGAGAAACTTTGTTTAGCATTGTATTTCTCATGTACTAAGCTTAAATATTACATGATGCCTTGTAATGTACTGGTTATGTCAAAAACTGATATAATAAAATATATGTTATCAAAACTAGTGTTATATAGTCATATTGGAAAATGGACTATCGCTTTGTCAGAATTTTCTTTACAATATGTACCAATAAAAGCAGTAAAAGGCCAAGCAATTGCTGATTTCTTGGCCGATCATCCTTGTCTAGATGTAGAAAATATAAATATTGTCGGTTTAAAACCTTGGTGCTTATATTTTGATGGTTCAAGGCATCAAAATGGAATTGGAGTGGGGATTTTAATTGTTTCCCCTCAAGGTACTCCAACTAAGTTCATGTTTGAACTTAAATATACTTGTTCTAACAACGAGGCTGAATATGAAGCCTTAATTGTCGGATTGGAGATACTAGTGGAAATGAAAGCACGTAATGTGCATATATTTGGTGATTCGCAGTTGGTCGTTAAGCAACTTGCCCAAAAATATAAATGTGTTAGTAAAAATCTAATGAAATATTATATTGTGGCAAGTAAGTTAATGAAACAATTCAACGAGATAACTGTCGAACACATTTCTAGAGATTTAAATGAAGAGGCTAATGAATTAGCACAAGTAGCCTCTGGGTATAGACTTTCATCCAAGGTTCTTACAAATCTAATGGAAATAAGGGAACTTTTATATCCATTAGAGGAAAGAGATATACTACAAAACGATATTTCGACGATTAATGATTGGAGACAACCAATATTGAGTTATTTGGAAAATCCCAATCAAAATGTGCATAGAAAGCTCAAGTATAGAGCATCGAAGTTTGTGGTATTAGGGGGAGCCTTGTATAGAAAGACTGTCGATGGAAATTTAGAAGTTTGCCTGAGTGAAGCAGAGGCTTATATTGCCTTGGCAGAAGTCCACGAAGGAATTTATGGAGCTCATTGTAACATCCCAAAAATTTATAATTTTAGGATAAATGGTCATTTTACAATATTTAGGATTTTTAGGAATTTTTTTGAATTTTTCTGGGAACGCGGAATATTTTAATATTATTCCTCGTTCTGCGTGCACATTGGATAGAATTGGCAGAACGACTGTAACACTTCCAAAGTTGGAAAATTTTATTACGAATAGTCATTTTCTAATATTTGTGATTTATGTGAATTCTTTCAGAATTTTTCGGAAACGATGAATATTTTAATATATTTCTCATTTTGCGTGCACACTGAGTCGAACCGGGAAAATAAAATATTTTTCTCGAGAATCTTGAACTATGAAAATGTCGACGGGGGATCTTACTAAACCCGAGGCTGGACACTGTTTACAAGGTTTTACGTCTTTCGAGAAATTTTAACAGATGAAATAATAAAATATTGAAGAATTAATTGTCGTTTTATTAATGCTGACTTCTGCCAACTATGATTATTGTCCAATAAATAATAACATGTAATAAAAATCTTATCACAATGTTCAAAATTTACCTGGTGTCAAGCCCTTTTAGCTTTATTTTCAAGATAAAAGTTAAATTAATTCAAAAACTTATTTGGGAAACTTCTAGGAAGCTTCCTCCCATTTCACTTTTTCTTTCTCTTCCCTCTCCATTCTTCTACGGTAGAGGCCCTTATTTTGGAGCCCATATTCACGTTCTCTTCTTCTCTTCTTTGTTTCTTCTTCTTCTTCTTCTTCTTCTTCTTCTTCTTCTTTGTTTTTTTTTTTTTCTTCTTCTTCTTCTTCTTCTTCTTCTTCTTCTTCTTCTTCTTCTTCTTCTTCTTCTTCTTCTTCTTCTTCTTCTTCTTCTTCTTCTTCTTCTTTTTCTTCTTCCTCCTCCTCCACCGTCCACCCTCACCATTCACCATTTTCATTCCTTACTTCACCACTTCCATATCTAGCTCTTTCCATCATTCCAAGACCATTTTTCTGGTGGCCATCCTTGGTTCTTCTTCTTCTTCTTCTTCTTCTTCTTCTTATTCCCCCATTTTTCACCATTGAAGCTAAAGCTTGGAGCTTTTGAGGTAAAGTCTTCAACTTTCT
This sequence comes from Ormosia emarginata, assembly GCA_029884605.1. Classification (NCBI taxonomy): domain Eukaryota; kingdom Viridiplantae; phylum Streptophyta; class Magnoliopsida; order Fabales; family Fabaceae; genus Ormosia; species Ormosia emarginata. Next base: position 13,960,151 of record JAQQTP010000044.1, on the reverse strand, counting down.
TCTATCTTCTTCTTCTTTTTCATTTTATTGGTCACCTATGTGGCCAAGGAGCCATTTTTCTATGATTGGAGTGAACACATTGGGAATTTCTCACCCTAGGGTTTTTCTTGAAAGGGAAAACGAAAATTAAGAGCAAAAATGGGAAAGCATTCTTGTGATTGCCTTCATTTAGGTAAGAGGGAGATGATCATCTTCAACCAATCTTGGTAGCAGGGAAATGTCTTGTGTGTTGTTGTTGATGAGGGAATCCATGTTGGATTTCTCTCTTTGTTATATTGAGTCATTTCCATGATGTTGTAGTTGTTTGATTTGTATGAACGTATGGATGTATATTGTGTGCTTTGATGATCATGAACTTATATATATTGTTATTTTGTATGTAGAGGACATGAATCATAATTTGGATTGTGGAAAATAAATGAGAAACTTGATAAGGATGGGCCGGGCTCTGTAAAACGACCTGCGGGACCCTGTGTAATGCACTAGCGCCCGTGCGCCGTGCATAGAGCGCCTAGGCGCTCTGTGCCCAGAGAAGTTTTCCCTGTGACGCGGCCTGGTGAGCGCTCAGGCGCTTCGTGGTCAGTGTCCAGGCGCTACACCAGCGCTCAGGCGCTACAGATATGGCGCCTAGGCGCCCATGACAGAACCAGTAGGGAACTGTGAGATGAAGCCTATGTAATTGGAAATATAAATGTTAATGTTGGGATGTGAGATGGAGAGCTTTAAGGGTTATTTAACTCAATTTGAAGCCAGGATATTAGATTAAAACTATAAGGGATTAGAATGAACTTGGTGAACAAAAACTTAAGTAAAGGATATCAAGAGATCAATGCATAAAATGGGAGAAATTGATGTTAGCAGTGGACTTTGGGAAGCCACGATTTTGACCATGGATTTTAGGAATGGGATTGACCCCATGAAGAATAAAAACTAAATGATTGGTATCGAGAGACTTGATCATAACGCGAGATGGAAACTTACTTAGTGATGGATTCTTGTAAGAATGGAAAATCTTGAATAAGAATGCATAATGGACCCTAAAAGTATATTACCTTATTTGATTTCAATATTATGATATTGTGGGTTCATATGAGTGACCAATGTTGTAATAATGCTTATTTGAGCCAATTGTGGCATATTATGGAATAGTATGTGATGTTGATCATACATATTCATGCATAGAGTCTTATGCATTGTGAATGTCCTGTGGACTGTTGTAAGGCCGAGTTGCCTAGGAGATTGAACACACCCTGGGTGTGGGTGCGAATAGACAAGTGTAGGTCGTGTGATGACCTTAGGGGCGTCGGGGTGCGGGTTCCTCGCAATGGGAGGTTGGTAGCTCTCCTGCCCGTGGGGTAGACCGATGCAAACGCACCGACGATCCGGACCGAGACACTGTCCTATGTCGTGGTCGAGCATGGACTGTCTGTACAATGCCTGATATGCACGTAGAAAACTGTTGAGTTTTAGCACCTGGCCGCGGCAGCCAAGTTGCAAACACGTCTCCTGATCTTTCTCTCCGCTTGTTTGAGTCTAGCTCCATGGAGTAGGAATTGGGAAAGCATGCATTGTGCATTGTTCATTATTGGTCTTATAAATTGTTGAGCATGAACACCTGTGAATGTGAAGATAACTGTTGTACGTCTGTAAATGGTTATCGGATTATTGTGCTGATTCTTGGAAAAACTATTGTGATCTGCCTGCTATTGCTTACTGTTGTTCTACCTTTACTATAAATATCATTGTTATTATTGAGTCTGATTATTGCTTAGAATTGAATTGCTCTTATTATAAATTCCGCTGTTGTTATTGATGAATATATGAACTGTATTGCTCGGTGGGCGCTTTGCGCCGTGCTATTTTCTTACTGCCAATAGTGGTAATGAATGACGGGTGTCTCACCTCTTTCCTATATTTCTGCGTTCTCTGTTTTATATTCATATTTGATAAAAGATCGTGAAGAAGATGATGAGGAATCACACCTTACCGACGGGGTTGGGAACCTGGACAATATTTCTTCGATTTTCCTAGGAGTGCACCAGCATAGAGGCATTGATGCCTGTTGTATCAACCGGGACGCTGAATGTTATGCGCATATGGGGTTGCGGACTTGACTGCTGGTAGTACCCATCCCTGGGTCACTACTTCCCCCCTTTTATGTTTTTATTCCCGCTGTATTTTACTTGACTCTGTAATTATCATATTCTATGTTATCAGTGATTCGTGTAAGTTGGCTATAAAATATATATATATAAAGAATGTGATTTCATTTCAATGGTTGTATTAAGGGTTGAATACATCTATAACTCATTCATGGCTCGTATTTTCTACTTATGCGTAAATGTGAAGAAATAAACTAGTTAATTTTTGAAACTACTGTTATCATGACTGTGACACGCCTGGATTTAGTAACTGTGGTGTAATGACGATTGCGTTGCAGTTGGTATATTTAGGTGCGTTACACTCATCAGGCAGGTGAAAAAGATGAAATGGGTCCTTCGACGTCAAAGGTATTATTGGCCAACACTAGTTAGGGATTGTATCATGTTTGCCAAGTCTTGTGAAGAGTGTCAAAGACATGGCCATATACAAAATGTTCCTGCCAGTGAGTTACACGCTATAGTTAAACCTTGGCCTTTCAGAGGATGGGCTTTGGATTTAATTGGCCAAATTCATCCTGTCTCGTCGAAAGGACACAAATACATTCTAGTAAGAGTCGATTACTTCACCAAATGGGTTGAGGCTGTAGCCTTGAAGGATGTAACTCAGCAGGATGTGATTAACTTTATTGAAGATAATATAGTTTGTCGGTTTGGAATACCACAAACTTTGACAACCGACCAAGGATCAGTATTCATTAGAAAGAAAGTTGTCGAATATGTCAGTTCAAGGAAAATTAAAATGCTCACGTTGACGCCATATTATGCTCAGGCGAATGGCCAAGTAGAGGCCATGAACAAAATAATCATAAATTTGATTAAAAAGCATATTGGTCGACAACCTAGAAACTGGCATAATACCCTTAATCAAATTCTATGAGCATATAGAAATTCACCAAGAGAATCGACGGGCACTTCACCATATAAGTTAGTTTATGGTCATGATGCAGTGTTACCAGTTGAGATCAATCTTCAATCCATTCGAATTCAAAAACAAGACAAGTTACCAATTGAACATTATTGGAACTTGATGTTTGATGAATTAAACGAATTAAGTGATGAAAGATTAGTAGCTCTAGAAAACTTGATTCGACAGAAAGAAAAAATTGCAAAGTTTTACGATAGTCGAGTTAAGTATAAATCTTTTAAAATTGATGACTTGGTTTGGAAAGTTATTCTTCCCATGGATAAGAATTGTCGAGAATATGGAAAATGGTCCCCAAAATAGGAAGGACCATTTAAAATTACTCAAGTATTTTCTGGGAATGCTTATGCACTTGTCAAGGTTAATTCTGGTTTGAGGATTAAATCAATTAATGGCAAATATTTAAAGCCATATAAACCGACAATGTATGAAGTGAAGATAGAAATTGAGTTAAAATGAAATTTCATTCATATATTCGACAAATACAAATTACATACTGATGTTACATCTGGTTTAGATTGTCAAGGAAGATAATAGAGAAATAAACCTATTCTAAATAAACCAGAAGCTTCTCCCCAACTGAATGTGTTCTAAATTGAGCTCGTAGGGCCTGAGGAAGAGGAAGGAGCAGACGACCCTTAACTGGTCCTGGACGAGATTTTGGATGGTCGTCTACTCCCTGATGAGTCATTCTCGTCATAATAACCATGTTTTAAAAACATTCGGTTATTATGATGATTATTGAAGCTTATCAAGAATATTACGATTCTTACTGAAGCTCAAAATAAGAATCACCATTAATACAGAAACCTTCTTCCATTTTTCCCATTGAGAGAAGATGAAATTTTCTGATGACATGGTAAATTTCGTTGAAAAGGAAGAAAGAAAGGGTTGGGTTATACTCTTTTGAATCTTGGTGTCTCGGAGGACACTATTTATAGGGATTTTTTGCGGAATAGGTTATTAACTTACGTTTTGTAACTTACGTTATAATTAATTAAATTAATTATGATGTATAGTTACGAGATGCGTTAAAAAGAAACAGAATAAAAGAGCATTTAAATTTATATTAAAAAAAAATGTGTATTGGAAACTGAGAATGTTTATTAAGTATTGGCCTAGAAGGCCATACAAATTCTGTCGGATTGATAGACCGACAATGTATAAAAAATAATACTTAGAATTTTTGAAGAACCCCCCAGGAATCTTCTAAAGATTGCTTGTCAGAGCAGGCAGTTTGATATTTCGCTTCAAGAGAATTTATTTTTGCCAATACAGTTTTGGCTTCCACAGCCCATTGCTTGGTATTATTGGCAATACTCTGTTGTTTGGCAACCCCTTGTTCTATTGCTGTTTGAAGTTTTTGGTTGAGACGACGAGCAGCCTCGAGTTTCTTCTCCAAGTCTTCAGTTTCCTTGTCGAGCTCTTCTTTTTTGGTTTTTCCTTTTATCATATTTTCCTTCAGAGTAACACTTTCACTTTTTGCATCGGTCAACTGCTTCAAAATCCTGGATTTTTCTTGAATCTCTTGTGTGTAAGCAGGAATGACTCGACGAATGACTGACATTTTTGCCGTTAAACTTTGAAGAAAATCTTTGACAGTTGTCGGAAGAGCTCGACTGGTTATGGGTAATTGCTGAGCAAGAGGCTCAAGCTCAAGTACGACTGCCATCATTCTTTCTTGTAGAGGTTGGTCAGAAATTAAGTGCTCGAAAGAATAGGTAAAAACATTTTTCAACTCAGTTAAGAGTCCAGTAATATGGGAATCACTGGAATCTTGTCCAAGTTGAGTCGAAGAGCGAGCCGATTGAGGAGAACTTTGGTGGCCGCCCGACAACATTGTAATCAATTCGTCCAAGTCTGCCTCCATATCCTCGCCACTTTCTGGCACAGCAATCATTAAGTTGGCTGGAGGAGATGGAGGTGGATTAATTGGAGCAAATTCCGCCAGCAGGGTATCCATGTTGAATTCTTCTGGGATGATTTGAGCGAGATTGGTTTGCCCTGAATGAGAAGGACCTTCAATACTTGGGGGGATTGGAGTTTGTTCTAAAACTTCGACAGTTTGAGATTCTGTCGGAAGTGGTGAAGAAACGGTAGATGTAGCAAGGATCAAGGGAGTGTGAGATCCTAGAGGATTCTTGGTTCCTAACCTTTGGGGGCTGTCATATATAGCCAAGCTTGTTGAATCCTGAAGATGAATAGAAGAAATTTTAGAATAAATAATACATTGAAAATAGTTGAATGAGGTGAGATACATTACCTCAAGAGATTGTTGAATCGGATCTTCAGTTCTTGGTTCGACAGTTGGTTTAAGAGGATGGTCTGTAGGTTGTTCATCTTCTAGATCCTGAAATGATAGAATTAAGTGTTAAATAAATGGTAGGAATCAAGAATTTAAGGAAAAGAAGTATGTTAATCTACCTCAGATGAAAGAAAAATGGTATTTGTTTCTTCAACAAGAGGCTTTGAAGTAGAAATGCTGGTTTGAGTCTTCTTTTTCTTTTTCTGTGGAGACAAAAAGGGTGAGGTTTTGTTGCATGGTATTAAGGAATGTACAATAATGAGGCATACCTTTGGAGGATGTGCTGGAGATGGAATTGAAGATTCGACATGAGAAACCAAGGTAGCAGGAGCAGATTCGCTAATCTGAATCCGACAATAATTTAGACTGGAACAAAGTTAAAAAACCAAGTCTTAATATATGGTCGGAAAAGTATATACCTTGAGGGTTTTTGATTTGGCAGCGTCTTGTTTCAAAGGACTTTTTGTCGGTATTGATGCGGCAGATTTGGCCTTTGAAGCCTTGGGAACAGGAGGTTTTTGGGCCTTTTTGCTTTTCTTTTTCTTTAAAGAAGTAGTTTCATCTTCTTCATCATCGTCACTTCCTTGAGGCTGTTTGTATTCTAAAGGTCTCTTCAATGGGAGTGCTGCAGGATGGAAGGTATATTTAGTAAATAAGGCGTAAAATTAAAAGTAGCAGAATGTAAGGAGGAAAATACCTTCAGGTATTTTAGTGATGACTTGGGTGTTCCAGGCAAATTGTTCGTACGACAAGGTAAACCGCCAAGTAAACTTGACTTCTGGAGCTCTTGTAAGAAAGATATTACTCACAGAATAGGTCCTATCTAAAATAGGGAAGTTACCAACCCTTGTAGGTTTACCTAGGAATTCGTCGGCCAATCCGAAACGAGCACAAGGAAAAAGCACTGGCTTTGGAAAAGGGATTTGAAAAGGTTCAAGCCGTGCTAAAGGGTTTTTTTTTATAGAAATAGAGAGAAAATTGGTAAAACATTTCTCCTTATGTGCTCGTTTTAGTTCGGCTACGATTTCTTCACAATGTCGAACAATTAAGCAAGGAAACCTGAAGTCCCACTTGATTTTGTAATATTTTTCAAAAGCCTTGATATCTTGAATATGTATACCTTTAGTTTTTGATAAAGGATCTTGACCCCACGGAATCGAATTTCGATGTACGGCTTCGACAGATGTCAATGTCGATATGATAAGGACTATAATATTTAGTCCACCAATCGACAAAATCTTTTGAAACTCCTCTGTAGGGGGTGAATGCAGAGATCTTGAAGTAAAACTTGTGCCTCTAATTTTTTGAAGCTACTCGAACGAGATCCGACATGCTTGGTAGGTGGCCATTGATGAAGTTTTCTCTGGCCTTATGAGAGAAAGGTCTTGGAATAGCTTGACAAAATCCCAATTGTCGAGCTACTGAGTTTGCGGAGACACAACTCTAAAGATTTGTCTGTCGAACCAGGGAGACCAGCTACCAGAACTTGTCGACAAAGAAAGTTCGACCAGATAGAAATGTTATCGGCATGAATAAGAGGATCGTCGGACGAGGGTGGTCGAGTAAACCATTCGGACCGAAAGAGCGATCGAAAAAGGGAGCAAAATATATATCTTCAGTGCTAAAGGAGATGGAATGAAAAATACTGAAGAAATACATGAAATTTTCCAAGCTTGCTTTGTGAGTTTTCTCATGTTTTACATGGCAAAGTTTGATGCCATATGTAGCAAGAGAGACTATTGGAGGAGAAGAGTCGACTAAGTAATCTCCTAGTATGGCATTCAACCAAAGTTGAAGTAACCATATTGGACCACCAGAGTTGGTTTTCTTTACTTGAACTCTGATGCTCTGGACAATTTCACCTATGCTCAAATAGAGATTGGCTAGGAGAAATTGACCAAGAGCTAGTCGTCGACCTTCATGAAGAAGATTGGCAAGTTGAAGAAAGGATTTGGATATTTAAACTGACTTAGAACCTATAGCATAGGCTGAAAGCCAGAGTAGAAGAAAAGCTATGTGTTCTTCATCGGTCACAGAATCCGATTCAGAGGAATAAAAACTAATGAAATTGGAAAAGAAAGTTGGAGCTTTTGAATATATGTCAATAGTGTTTGAAGGTTGAAGAACAGGCGTAATGATTTCCCCATCTGGTCGAAGACCAGTTATGGCAGATACGTCGAAAAGTGTTGGACCCATCATGCCATAGGGAAATTGGAAGGAGTTGGTAGTTTTGTTCCAAAAAAAGAAAGAAGCACCTAGCATGCAAGAATCCATTTTTATGGGATAACGAGAGAGCTGAATGCAATCGAAAATCCCTATTTCCCTCCATAGATTTTCTTTGGAAGCTTGAACTCTGTCAAGCCATTCAAGATACCCATTGATATGGATAGGGTGAGTCCTGAACAGCCTTTCAGATTTTCCAAAGTAGCTGATAGGGATGGAAGGAAGAGAAGCCAAGATAGCTTCTTGGGGACTTTTACAAGGAAAAAAGGAATTTATTTCGTCCGTAATAGATTTCTTGGACAGAACTGGGCCCAAGACAAGCAGAAAGGAGGATCTAAGGATAATGAGGAGTCGTTGATGGGGAGTATTACCTTCGAAAAGTGCCAAAGTTCAGACTTTTGCAGAACTGGGTCTTTGAAGACTGCATGATTACCCAAATCTGTTGTTGGCGTTTTGGGTGTTTGAGAGCTAGAAGCCATTGGAGAAGGTTAGAGTTTGCAAAGGAAACGGGCAAGAGTGAGAGGTTGAAGAAGATGAACAGTGAAGAGAAGTGAAAAGTTTGAAGACGGTGAGCATGATATAGAGTGAAATGTCGCGTGAATTTCAAAAAAAGGAATAGTTTTTTTTGCGAGAAAATAGGGGTAATTATGAGCCCTATTTATTAGGAACGGCTATTTATTGTTTGCTATGATAAGATTGATTATGACCGTTCAAGTATTGAAAAGTTCTGATTGGATTTGAATATATCCATATAAAGGACTTTCGATTCTTATAAAATTTTTCTTTCTTCTGTCGGCGTCGAAAGAAAATTTTTGGGGGGCATCTGTTGGAAGTAAAAATAAAGATTTGGCAGTTCGTCGGTTGATGGAGGTTTTGAGGAAACTTTCTGAAATATTGAGCCGACAGAAGTGCCAAATAGAGAAAGTCGACAATAGCATTGGATAAAGAGGAAGATTTTAATGAGGTTAAGGTATTGATGTCAGTGAGAAGAAGTATCCGACAGGGAGATTGTATTAAGTCGACGAAAACTGTTTAAGAGTAGTCGAGTGCTGGTTTCGTCGAAAATTGGGTACTTGCTGAAGAATAAAACCGCTCGAACGTGTTGGTCTTTTTAGGATGTCAGTTATTTTTTATATTGTCTATAAATACTAGTAGTCATAATGTAAAAGGGGAGATTATTTGCTGATACAAAATCCTAACATCTCAACTCGAGCAGATTAAAGGATTTTTGTCCAAGTATGCCTTCCTTTTCCATTTTATGTCATTTAAATTAATGCAATGTTCCTTTAAAATTCTTTACTTTTCAGTCTCGTCTTTTAAATTCTCTTTACAGTTCTTTGCACTTTTATCTGCTTTTCTTCACTATTTTTCCATTTAAATTATGCACTTTAATTTCGTGTTATTTACATGCTTTCAATTAATTTTCTGTATTTTAAGATTCCTGCTCAGTTTCTTTAAATTTCCTTAATCTTTTCAAACTTTCCTTTCTGCATTTTCCTGTTTATTTTACTTCAAATTTCTTAAATTTCTTTTGTTTACTGTTAAAACCATTTTTATAACGAGATTACCACATAACTCGTGAACCCACATTCGTTTTGATATATTTATTTGTTTGTTGGAATTAATTCTGAATCTTTGAACCAAAATTCCACTTAAACACTTCTAAAGGTTAATTTTGAAAGAATGTTGTTCAAATCTCCAATTTCTTTTTCAAAGGTTTTGCATGATGAGCAAGATGACGATATAAATGCATTATCATGTGAAGAATAAGTCATGCATGATGAGTTACCATCGATTAATCTTAGAGTCTCATTCTCAATTTTGACTTCATTAATCTCCTTATTTAAAATAGGAATTTTATTTACCAATAAGGAGATTGTTTTATTAGAAGATAAAATCATTTTTGTGAGTCTCATGGATTCATCATGCAATTCTTTAAAAGCATCTTGTAATTCACTATAGGAAGGTGAAGAGTCTAGGTTAGAGGAAGTTACCTCGGTGTCACTTTCTTCTTCTTTTTCTCCTCTAGCCATAAGACATAAATGGGTTTCTTCATTTTCCAAACTATTAGTAGAATCTATGTCATTGTCCTCACATGCTATGTAGTCTCTTCTTCCTTTCTTTTCTTTAGAAGGTCTTTTCCCAAACTTTTTCATCTTCTTTAAGTACATAGGATATTCCATCTTCATATGCCCTGATTTTTCGCACTCATAGCATGTTGGAGTTAATGAGGTTCCTTCCCCCTTTTATGATAGGTCTTCTTTGGAGGGAAATGTGGCCTTCTTTGAATTCTTTTATTCTTAAGGAATTTTTCAAACCTCCTTACAAGGAGACTAAGATTCTCCTCATTTAGCTCAAGGTTCTCTAAACCATCTCCATCTTCTTCATCAACATCATCATTTGTGAAGGAAATGACTTTGAAAGCAATCCTCTTTTACTTTTTATCATGCTCTTCATTTTGATTGAACTTATTTAGCTCCAACTTATGCTCTTAGAGCTTTCCAAAGAGAGTGGGTAGTGTTATTGTTGATAGATTATTTGACTCTGCAATAGTTGTCACTTTGGTTTTCCAATTCCTATTCAAACACCTCAAAATTTTGGTAATAAGGTTTTCATTAGGAAAAATTTTTCCCAATGAAGTAAGATGATTTAAAATATGAATGAACCTTTTTTACATTTCTCGAATACTTTCTCCTTGGTTCATTCTAAATAGTTTATATTCATGAGTGAGAGTATTTATTCTTGATCTTTTTACCTCACTTGTGCCCTCATGAGTTACTTGTAAGGTATCCCACATTTCTTGGGCGGTTTTACAATTTGACACCCTAAATAATTCATCATATCTCAAGGATGTGGTAATGAAGTTCTTGACTCTCAAATTGTATTGAACCTTCTTTTTGTCCTCATCGATCCATTCATTTCTTGGTGTATTGGTTCTTACACCATTAACAATATGTATGGGAACAAATGGACCATTTTCAATGGCATCCCACACAAGAAGATCAATAGCTCCAATAAAAATTTTCATCCTTTTGTTCCAATAGACATAACCATTCCCATTGAAAAATGGAGGTTTATGTATAGAAGAACTTTCAAAAGAAAAACCATTTGAAGTCATCACTTCTTTTAAAGCTGCTAAGCTTTTTACACAAGAGTCTAACTCTGATACCACTTGTTACTAATTGGCTTCAATGCTCAAGAGGGGGTAAATTGAGTTTATAAAAGTTTTTTGAAAATCTTTCACAAAACACTTGAATATTAATTTTTGTTGAAGCTATTAATTGATTGAGGTGAATAAATAGAGAAGATTGAATACTTTCACTCACAAATAAATAAGCCAAGATAGATAGTATTCAAACAAACATATAAAATAAATACATAAATATAAAGGAGTTGAGTTTAAAAAATCAAACACAAGGTTTATTCTAGTTCAGCTACTAATCCACTTGTGGCCTATGTTCAGTTCTCAAGTAATCACCCGAGATTTTTCACTATATCTTCAAGTTTCAACATGTGCTTGCAACCTTTACAAGCTAAACCACTTAACACTCCTTATGATACCTCATCATTTGTGCTTGATGTAACACCCCAAATTTCCGTATCTCTTAAACAGTAATTTTGACAGTTAACAGAATTTTACTATTTAGTAATTTCTGTGCACTGTAAAATTATTTTGTTTATTCCGTCAGCGTATTTGATTGTTTTGAGTGAATTACTCCGTGTCAGGAAAATAAAAATTTTCGGGCCGGGGAAAACTTTACGTAATTTAATTTTTACCGTTAGGTAATTATTTTACGTAATCTGATTTGATATTTGTGTGTTTTTTAATTTTTGTGATTTTTGTGGATGATTATGTATTTTTTTTGTATGTGGGCTCGGTGGTCCTATGTGGGCCCAGGTGGCCATACGTGGGCCAGTGGGTCCCTTAAAAGCAAAAATTTTTTTACGCATAGAAAAATTTGTCTTGTTTAGACGGAGACGGGGGATCTTACTAAACCTGAATCAGGAAATAGTTTTAGAAAATTTCTTATATCTTGTATTTTATCTTTGTATTTAATTATCGGATGATAAAAATACATAAAAATATTATTTGTAGGATCTGAGAATAAATATTATCTTTAGTAGTCAACAAAGAGAGCTTGACTTGATTTATACCTTGGATGAGAATACTTAGTTTGAATATTAACCATTGATTTAATCAAAGGTTAAGTTAAAAACAAACTTAATAAAAAAGCGCTTGGATAATAACCATTGATTTAATCAATGGTGTGAGAATAAGCTTAGTTAGGAAGGCTTTGATATCAACCATAGATGTAATCAAAGGTGTAGAATTGGTCTTGAAAAATGACAAAGACCATTTATAACCATTGGATTTAGATTAAATCAAGGGTGGAGATTTAATCTTAAAAAGTAACAAAGACCATTTATGACCATTGAATGAAGAATTAATCAAGGGTAGAGATTTGGTCTTCTAAAATGGCAAAGACTAATTATGACCCTTGGATTTAAAATTTGAAGAAGCAATCTTGACCCTTAATTTTGGAGACATATCTAAGGGCTAGAATATAAAGGAGAAAAATCCAATGGCCTAGATTTAGTCTTCTAAAATTAAAAATCTACCTAAATCTACCTAAATCCTAACCATTGAATTAATCAATGGCTAGAAATGCTCCAAATGGTGGCTAATTATTATGGTCATTTATTAAATGCACAAGGAGAAGCATGCATGGAGGGGATGGTTTTAGATTGTTTAGAAGACAAAGAAAAAGAGAACTTTATGACCATTATTAATTGCTTTATGTCATTGTTAAGTGGTCTTGGTCAATTTATCATAATTGATCATTATTGATCAATTTGCACTCAAGAGAATGCATTGGAGGGGAGCTACGAAATTGAGAAGCTTTAGGACATAGGAAAAAGTTTGAAGACCATTATTGCCATCCTTGGTCATCATTAGACATTTTCAAGAAGCTAAGTTACCAAGTTTTCTCTCCATTTCTCTCCTTCTTCATGTTTTGGCCAAGCACTCCAAGAACACCTTCCATCACTTTTTAATTTCATCCAACTTGATTTTCTAAACCTAAACATCATTCTAAGAACATCTCTAGTTATGAGTTTTTCCAAAATCATTCATCTTGATCTTCAAATTCAAGTTTCAAGTTTCTATCAAAAATAAAAAATTCCATCTTTGTGCTTCAAGAGAAACCATTCAGTCAAGACCCCTAAAACCACCATCCAATCTCTTTTAATTTCATCCAATCATAGATCTTGAATCTACATGATGTTCTAAGCAACTTTCATGTTGAAGATTTTCTCTAAATCATTCATCTTCAAGGAGTTTCTTCAAGATCAAAGTTATTGGGTTTTGAGGTGAAGTATAAGGAAACTTCATTTTCTTCTCTCTTTTTCATGATCTAAACCATGTTTGATCCATGGTTCCTCTTAATCAAGCTTGATATGTTAATTAACTTGTGTTTTGTTTTGTATTTGAGAAGCCCTTGGTGGTAAAGGACTTGGAAAAAGAAACAAATCAAGAAGCTTTGGAGGATCTTCAAGAGGTAAGAGGGAGATCCATCTCACCAACCAAGCATGGTGGTGAGAGATGATATTTTATTTGATGGATGTGGAATCCATGTGAGGATTCATATCCATGGTCATGTAATTAATTTGTGGGTATCTATGAGCTTTGATTAATTTTTTATGCTTGATATGCTTTGCATGATTTTATAGCTTTGATGATATGCTTGATATGCTATACATGCTTTTATGGCTTTGATGGTATGCTTATATTATTTATGATGAAATATATATGTATATGCCATGACTTGATGGTGGAAAGGAAATTGATTTTTGGCTCCAATAGCCAAGGAAGAGCTATGGTTTTGATGCCCTTGAGTAGGGTTCATGTTGAAAATTTTCAAGAACAAAAGAATTGATTTTTGAGTACTTAGAACATGGTGGATTTCGAACAAGACACCTCAAAATAGGTGTTCACAAATTAATATTTTCATGAAAGATGAAAAGGATGATTTGAAGAGTATGGAAAATAAACAAAGGATTTGTTTTTCAAGAGAACAAGAATATGATTTTTGGAGGAATTTTTATTGATTTATTTTGTGTAAAAAGATGCTAAGTGTTTTTCTAAATGAGTTTTGAATGAAACGGACAAATGTTGATTTTAAGGATTTGCAAAGAAAGTGAAAAAGGATTTGCAAAGAAAGTGAAAACAAATTTGAACAAATGGGTTTGGTTTTTATGACCATAAGACTTACGGTTTTGAAAACAAAATTTTAATGGTTTTGTTTGTGTAAAATCCTATCAACTTAGAAAGAAAGAATGTTTTCATGATTTCAATAGTTATGCCCACGTTTTTGAAGGTTTGTAATGTCTTGATTTTATGAACAAGTTTCCAAAATGAAACAAAAGAGAATTTCAAAGTAATTTGATACAACAAATTTAGAAAGGGAATCAGAGCATTTTAATGTTTGAGGAAATTTTTGAGAAAAATGGAGAATATGATTTTCCTAACGTGTAAATCATACTTTGGGTTTTGAAGAGTGATTTTTAAAGTTAAAAACATTGATTTAATTCAATGGAAAAGTGATTTTGTGAATTATATTTTGGGAAAAGGATTTTTTGTGAAAAGAAATGTGGAAAAAGATTTTCCTGAGTAAGAAAATATGAAAAATGAAATATAAAGTTATATTATTTTGAGAAAAGTTGAAAAGGAATTTTTGAAGGTTAAGAAATATTTTCTGTAATGAAATTGTGATGAAAAATGTTTTACGTATCTTAAAAATGTGATTTTTAAGTTACGCAATTTTGAACAATGTGTTAAAAATGATATTAATTTATTTAAGTCCAAAATAATGTTTGGAATATTGAGGAATATTTTATGTGATTGAAAAATATTGAAAAATATTTTACGTATCTTAAAAACAATTTGAAATACAGTAAAATATTTCTACGCGATTTGAATTACGTTTAAATATTTTACATAATTTGAGCTATTGTTGAAAAATCACTATGTGATTTAAAAGTGATAGAATATTTTTACGTGATTGTGAAAATGATGGAAAATCGTTATGTGATTTGGAAAGTTTTTAAATATTTTGAGAATGATGGAAATTGATTTACGCGACTTAAAAGAATGATTTCTAAGATATGCGATTTTGAAACAGTGGAAAAATAATATGTGATTTAAGAAACGTATATTTTTACGCGATTGAGAAAAATGTTGAAAAATTAGTACGTGTTTTAAAAGTGCAACAGAAGAGTTGCGGTATTTTGAAAACGTAACAGAAATATTACTGTATTGTGAAAAAACGTAAGTGTCGTCGGTATTGTGAAAATATAATAAAACGCGTTTGAGAATTTTGAAAAAACGTAACATAAGTGTTACGATATTTTGAAAACGTAATATAAACATTTTGGAATTGTGAAAAACGCAATGTAAACGCGTTTTGGAATTGTGAAAATGAAACGGAAATATTACGCAATTTTGAAAACACGACGAAAGTGTTTTATAACTATGAAAATGTGATAACATGATTTTTGTTTGTTGAAAATACAAGATAATTTGGTGCATTTTATATGCATTGGAAAGAGATGCTTGTGATTGGATTTGGTGCATTATACATGCATTGGGAAAAATATATGCGTTGAGGCATATGATACATTGAACAAATGAAATTGAAAAGATTTGGCCCTTTGGGGTTGGACTTGCACCGGATATATTCGTGCATTGTATATGGCCCTTGTGGTTGAAGAGGGAATGAGAATTGATAGTGAGGTCTATGATGGATCTTGGGGGCGTCGAGTAGCGCGGTCGACCAAGTGGACAATGCGAGTACTGTGTCACTTGGCGATGCAGTTCGTTGCAACGCATTGACGATACCCGACAAGAACACAATTCTTTTCAACAATTGGAAGATTGTCTTTGGGCTAAGGCTGACAATTGACAGAGCATTCTCCTCAAAATTGTGAAAATCTCCATGGAGTTGTTTTGGAAAAACTGAGTCTATGTGCACATGCATAAGTAAATTTGAGTATCCATATCTGCATGATATATATTAATTGATGAATATTGGCTATGATAATTGTTTTGAAATACTTGGATGATGATGATGATAATCATGTTGATGGCATTATTGTGATTATTGTGTGATGATAATAATGTTAATAGTATGATGATGATAGTTGATTAATGTTGAGTGCATTATTGAAATTCTCGGTATAACATATCTCAGTATGATATTCTTTTCAAGTTTGTGTTATCTCTGTGCTGCCATGTTGGTATTGGCGTTGGTGATCTCACCTCTTTGTTATGTTGTTTTGCTGTGTCTGTATTGTTAAAATCAAATAATAGAAGGATCGAGTTGTCTTAGACATAACGGGCAATGGATACTCTGAGATTGGTGACAACAATAAGGAGTGGACATTCAGGACTCGAAGGTATGTAGTGTTGACAAAGAACAGATGTAGAACAGATGTCTAGTGCAACAAGATGGATACACAACAGAATAAGTATGATAAGTTTTAACGTTAGTGTTGTACCGTGCTATTAAGTAGGACCCGTCATGGGGTTTGCTACTGTTAAAAAAAAAGAGTTTGTTAATTTTATATTTCTCTTTAAATTGTGAAATATTAATTGGTGTCAATATTGTATATTAATCAGTTTTAAATATATTTTCAGTAATACTTATGAATTTCAGTAAGTTTATGTTTTCAGTAAAGAAAGAAATTTTAAAACCCATCTTTTTATAACTCAAACCTTGTGTGAACTTCTTTCAGATTTTGAGTCGAGTCGACATGTGATACCTTAACAGGGGAGGGTGTTACACTTGAGCCACAACAACAAGGGATACCTCATCATCTTTACAGATTACACAAAGTATATATGAATAAAAACTTTCTCAAGAGTGGATAATACAAATTGAAGCTCAATGGGTATTAAGGAATAACACACTTAAAGTTCAAAACAGGAGTTCTTGAGAAAAGATGGTAAAACTTGAATTTAATGATCAAGAATCTTGTTCAGATTGATTTCCAACTTATCTTTAATGCCTAAACACTTTCATTTATAGCTCAAAGCATTTAAGAATCATTGGTGGTAGTTGGGAGCATTAAATGCTCAAAAAGAGTCATTGAAGTTCGTTTTTTGCTAACCCAAATAACAGGTTATTATTGTTGAATAACAAGTTATTGGTTTCCAATAACATGCTATTGGTTTCAAATAACAGGTTATTACTGTTCAATAACAAGTTATTGGTTTCAACTAAAAAGCATGATTTCTCAAGATTTTGCAACCAAACTTTTCCAAAACCTTTTCAACATTTCTAAAAACCAGTTTGATCAACTTGATGAATATTTTCACAAGTATAAAACATGATTTTGCAAATATGTTTAAGTTAAATAAATGACAAGATATGAGCTTAGTGTGGTTCCTATTTATCTTTACATAAGATTTAAGTCTTATAAGTTAAACTTGAAGAACCTTGGAACTTGATCTTTCACAACCATTTCTTGCTTGTTTGTTATTATCAAAACTGTTGTCATTGTCAATACTAATTACAAAAAGATAATTTGATACCCAATCTAAACCTGAACTTTTGGAACTTTTCAAACATTATGCATAATTCTAGAACCTACAATGTCAACTTTGCTAAACTAATTAACTTATTTGCAGTCTTTTGTTTACCTTGAAAAAATGTTACAAAAATGTTTCCCTATATAATTTATACACCATATAAAATTCTCACCTTTAAAACTAGTCATTTGAACCCTCAAATGGCCTCTAATTCATGGCATGCTCAAACTAAAATTTCAACTCAACTAAAAATAAAACAACAATCAACTCAAAATCCCTCCAATTCATCTGCAAATGTACCTTGTGTGGAAGTCTCACCTCCGTTAAAGGGTTTGCTTGGTAATGATAGTCCTTGATGTCGTTGAGCATGGAATTCAAACACCATCATTCAAACCGTATGACTCCTTAGTCATGAAGAAAGAGAATTTGACTTTACACATTAAATTTAAAAAGAGTAACAAAAAGATAAACAAATATGAGGTTTTAAAATTTATTTCTTATAATATAAATAATAAAATAAAAAGAATTTTTAAAATAATGAAAACTATTTACACAAATAAAAATTTGTTATCATAAAAATATAACATTTAGTAAAATATAGTAACAATTGATCAAATTTGAATTTTGGATAAAACAAAATGTTTATATTTTTTTGTAATTGTAATTTAAGTTTTGCTTGTAAGGGAGAAAACTCAAAAGGTAACACATTTGTTATAAATGACATAAGAAATTGGGGTAATTAATTTCAAGGAACTCTGTTAAGAAATGTTTAATTTTAAGAGATATAAACAATAAATTTATTAAGAAGGATCTTATAAAATTTATGTTGAGAGAATGACCCATTGATTTTACTTAATAAACAAGAATATCCTTTAGGGTATGTTTAAATTGATGAGTTTGGATTGGAAGGTAGGGAAGGGGGCTTTTTATTTTAAAATTAAGAAGATTATAAAATATTTATAAAAATGAATAAAATTTTATTATAAAGTTAGATGATAATATCTTATTTTATTTCTCTAGTTTAAAAGAAAATTCTAAAACAAAAGGAATGTTTAGTTAAAATGAAAATTACACCTTCCCTCCAAACTCCCCTGAACCTTTCTTCTCTTTTTGTCCATTATTTTTCTCCAGCCTTACCTTTCTTTGTCTTCTCTAACTCTACAACAAACCCTCTTCTCAAAGTCCAACTGCAAAGCCTCTTCAATGTCACATGCTTGCAAGTGCAACCACACTTCATTGGAAAACTAGGGCCACTACATACTGAAACTAATCCTTGGTTGGTCCTTGTTGACATTGATAAAGGACTTTTCTTTCTAGTAAGAATTTTTTTTTTTGGTTGATGATTAGAGAGAGCATTTATGAGAAAAAGACAATGAAAATTTTAAAATTATATGACGATGGTAACCTTAAAGAAAAAGGAAAAAGCTTTTAGCTGAAATGATTGTGCCTTTTAGTATTTAGCATATATATTTATATGTATGTATATCTGTATGTATGTATTGTGTTATATATATATGTATGTATGTATATATTCATAATGATAGTTGGTTCAACTAGGTGGATCAAATTAAAGTATTTAGATAATATGAATTTGAAAAAAAAATTAAGTAGAACTAAAAATGTTAGAAATATGCAAATGTTGCAAGATATTATTTGCTTCCAACACGACATCAAATATTAAAATTTATATTAAAAAATTCCCTTAACTAAATATTTTATTATAATTTTCCAAAAAAATTAAAAAAAAAAAGTCATTATTTTTTTTAAAATATTTCAAGTACAGTATTCTAACTATAAAAAATTATTTTTTTATTTTTTATTTTTTTTAATAATATTGAATTTTTATATTAATAAAAAAAAATTTGGGAGAAAAAATCTCCTTCAAATACATTTATTTTAGGAATGTATTCGCTTGGTAAACACAAAAAAATGAAGTAAAAAAAAGAAAAAGGTTGCATTTGTAGTGGGAAGCATGATAGTCTTTTAGCAAGAAAAGACCACCTAATGGTCCTTTTTGGCTTAAAACCTTAATAATTCACACACACAATCATTAAGTCTCATGGGAAGCTCATAGTATAAAAATAAATTAATAAACATATTAAATAACATTGTTGGTGAATAAGGGTGGAAAAAGGTTAGGCTAGGTTATTTTTAGCAAAATAAGCTTAGGATCTTCTTTTATAAATCATTTGCCTAAGCCTGCTTTATTACTTATCATAGGTTTTTTTTTTAGACCACTTGGTATGGCCTTTTTATGAAAAATAAAGCTTACCCTGGTTTGAAAGTTTATTTAAAAGCCTACATTACACATAAAGGCTTTCTCAAATAGGTCAATAAACTTAAACTTTCTAGTTTTGAAATAATTATAACCTTTAATAAAATTGTTATAGGCAAAAGAAGTACTTTGGTATCTTAACTTTATTTCTTTTTTTTTCAGTTTGGTCCAATAACCTTTTTTTTTTGTTGATTTGGTCCCCTAAGTGGAGAATCGTCACTCAATGTAGTCCTTCATCATGATTTTGTCATACCACTAACAAAATACGCTGAAGTTGCACTAACGGTGATTATCTGGTGCTAATGTGGCCATTAAGCGGCTTAGTTAGGCAAAGAGAGGCAAAAATGAGGATGTTTCGGACTTGTGATACTTCAATTTGATCCATTAACTTTATTTCTTTTTTTCAATTTGGTTCTTTACTTTTAATTTTGTTCAATTTGGTACCCTACTCATAAAAAAATGAACCATACCCAAAGTCCCCTTTCTCTTTTACTTTCTTATCCTTAACCATAGCCATCACCAACTAGCCCTAATAAGCAGAGCCTCCACTATTTACTAACCAGCTAGCGCCTAGCAGCCACTGTGACCAATACAAGTCGTCTAGCAACCATGTAACCACAAACAGAACTCCAACATAAATTGCCACTAAGTCGTCTGACTTCCAGTGCGAGCCACTATTGACGAACCCAGCACGATGCAGAACCCTATCATTAACCCAACCACTAGCACCAACCTCCTCCACCTACCACAATGAATACGCCACCATCCATGAACTAGATGTGACTGAAGATAACACCAACTAGTTGTCGGGCACCACACATGAACCAAATGTGAATAAAGATGTCCACTGTCGTGCGAGTTGCAAGCCAAAACTCTATCAACAAATCCACAATTCTTCCAATCTCACCCACCATCCTATGACCCAATTGTCAACCACAATTAGCCATCTCTACCTCATGTTGGCTCTACAAATAGAAACCCTAGTGGGGAGGAAGAAGAAAATTTGGGGAGAGACTAGATTGAAAAGTAAAACAAAAGCAAGGGACCAAATTGAAAATAAAATCAAAAGTAAAAGACCAAATAGAAGTATCATCAACCCTAAACAATGTCGTTTATGCCTCTCCTTACCCAACTAAGCCATTTAATGGCCACGTGAGTGCCAAGTCATCATTGTTGGTGCCATATCCACATGTTTTGCTAGTGAGAGTAATAGAATCGTGACAATGATAGAGGACCATATTGAGTGACAATTCTACACTTAAGGGACTAAATTGATAAAATAAATAAATTACTAGACTAAATTGAAAAAATAAATAAAGATAAGGGACCAAAGTATCCTTTTTACCATTATTATATGGAATTTTCTATTCTATGCTCGAGCATTTTTACCTTACAATTAGATAATAAAAAAATATCTATAGATTTGCACCCTATTGTTAAGGGTATTTTAAAATTTTTAGTAATATGAAAAAAAAGACAAGGAATCATAATAGTGGAATAATAAGCAAAAGAAATATGTGACCAAAGAAGGGAGTCTGTAACATCCTTAATTCAATTACTAATAACATATTCAGAATTACGTATTAGCAATTAAAATTAAACATGTCACGTAATATTAATAAAATAACTTTAGATTACATTTATCTATTGTACAGAAAATATGAGCCTGTGAGGTTGAGATAATGTACATAAATAATATGAAGTATGTTACACCAAATACAATACAGTATACAGTAATTACATAATGTGTTATAGAATTCTAAATATACATCTCAAAATATAAAAGTAATATCAAGTCTTATTCTAGGTCTTCCTCCTTTGCCTGCTTTCTATAGTACTCATTCCTGGAAATAATACGGAAATGCAATAAAAAGGGGTGAGAATTCTAAGAATTCTCAATACTGCTAGTTAAAATACGTGTCAACATAATATTTCTAGCTACTTTGAGAAAAAATCATTTCAAAACTTATTTTATAAAGTAGAAAGGTGACAAAAGCCAAATCTAGTCCTTCCTCTTCCCGAAATAGAATTTCAATTATTAATAGTTTTTGAAAACATTTATTATCAAGCATCAAAAATTATTTCCATAAATACTTTCAGTTACAATTTCCAAACAAGAACCATGATCTCAAATTCATTCAATGGTTCTTATATCATAACTAAGTCGTATTATGACTATCAAATTAAATTTTATCACAGTGCTTATTCATCATATATCATAATCATCAAATAAGTAGTGAGGGAATATTCATCCTCATGCTACCCTAATAATGAGGGAATCATCCTTCCTCATTTAATATATCTCAATTCAAGTAGAAAGGGAATGTCCATCCTCAACTACTTTGATAGAGAGTGAACCATCTTTCCTCACACTATCAATCATCTAGGGTAAAGAGGGAATCATCCTTCCTCATATTATCCTTCATCTAAGATAGGGAGTTAATCAACCTTCCTCACACTATCTATCTCATATACAAATCAATTTCAAATTATATGAGCACTATTTAATCAAACACAAGTACACACTACATTCTAGCTCATCATAAAGAATTAAGAGAGCAAATTCTCATATTCATTTCAAATAGGTCAACTTTATAATCAAAGGAGCAATACAAATTCATATTCAAGCTTAACCTTATGAATCATGGGAGCATATCCAATACAAAACCTAGCTCAACTTGAATATCAAGGAACAATATAATCTCAAATACACAATAAGATCATATTCAACAAGTGAACAATGTTAAGAATATCAATTCATATACTTGAGTTATCATTCGGATTTTGTCGCCAATTTAAGACCTATATGATCCATTCAAGATTACTAATGTTAGAATTTCTCCCTAAAATCATAACACTTCAATTAATCAATATCAAACATAAGTAATCAAGAAAATGTCACAATATCTATCACACTTGATTAAGTGAGTCACGACTAAAGTTTATACTAAATCCTTCTTTGCAAATTCATCAATAAGTCATCAATCCTTTAGTCATTTTAATTACAAATAAGTAGGGAAACATAAAGAATCAATTTTTTTTAACAAGACTCCTACTCACTTAAATATGGCCGTGACATTCATTGAACCAAAAACTAAATATTTTCTATTCACACAATATCAATTTCTTCATAAAATCCTCAAAATCGAAGAGACAAGAAGATAATATAAACTAATCAATATTCTTCCATTTATGCCCTATTTTGGTCGTGAGTCATTAAGAAAATTTGGCCATGAATTTCATAAAAACAATTCACAAACTCCATCCAACATTTAATGGAAAAGAAGCACAAATTGAAAGTAAACAATCCATTTCTATTTAGTTTGGCAGTGAACTACAACAAATAATAACACAATGAAATTTCATGTTTCTCATCGTTTTTAACATTACAAGTTAAAGTTAAGAATCAATGGAAGAAAATAAATAAATTTAAGCATATGTTTCACCACTAAGCCCTAACTTGGCCATGGCTACCACATACATAAGAACCAGAATTTTGTTTCAATTCCACATAAAAGATAAGTGATTTGAAGGTAAAAACCCCTACCTTGGCTCCACTAGTTTGCTACTTTGTTCTTCCCTTTCTTGCCTTTGTTTTCTCCTTCCTCTTGTCCCTTGTTTGCTTCTTGTTTTCTCTTGTTTCCTTGCTATTTTTTTTTTGCTGTTTCTAGAGCTATTCACCCATGAAAAATAATGGAAAGAGAGCAAGAAAGAACAAGGTTAGTTATTGATGAAGATGGAAGGTGAAAAATGGAAGTTGGAGGGTGAAAGGTGTAGCCATGTTGTAACGCCCCAATTTTTAGAAAATATTCTGAATGTACTGTTTTCTGTTTTTCATGCTTTTGTATGAATGACTGTTGTGTCCCTATTTTTCAGTTCTTGATTTCTGTATGAAAACAATTACGATAATACTGGCTCAAATTTTATTTGATCGTTTTACGTAGTTTGCTTCGAGACGAGTAAAATAAATTTTTCTCGAGCCATCTTGTAGATTAATTTTTCTCGAAAGATATACAGCTATATAATACTTGGATATTTTATTTGAACGTTTTGGGCGATTACCTACGTTGTGGGAAAAATGGGAAAATGACCGTTACGTCCCGACGTCTTGTTTTTTGTTTTTGTCTGCTTTTTTAATTGTTTTCTTCTTGATTTAATGCCTGAAAATACCGTCTGTGATTTTATATGGACTTTTTGTGTGATTTGCTCCGAAGCGGAAAATAATATTTTCCTGTAGGAAAATCTTATTTTATTATTTAGAATTGGGGGATCTTACTTAACCCGATTCTGAATGAGACTAAAAATAATCTTTTAATTTTTAGGATTTAATCACAAATAAAATAATTTTATATTATTATAATATTATTTTATTAGTCAAGATATTTTAGTGACACAGGACCCTAAATATTTTGCGGGACCCACAATTATGAACGGTTAGTTCGATCGGTAGCTTAGTTAATCATCGTTTTAGGTTTGTAGAACTTTCAGCAGTGTCGCTATTGACTCAAAGAGAATTTATTACACTGTGTGACTAAGCAAGGTGAGTCACCATGAGCAACCAATAGAATTTAAGCTTGTTAAGCAAGATTTAATCCTAACCTTTGATGAAATCAATGGCTTGGATGAAGCCAAATCCATGCACATCCTTACACATGAAGGCTACGGCCATTTGGAGTGAGAAAGCCAAAAACAACACTTCATCTTCATCACTTTTCTCTCTTCTCTCTCATCAAGAACCCTAGCCACCATTGTTGTTCTTTTTCTCCTTCCATTCGGCCAAGACACAAACTACACCATCCAACCATCCAAAAATTTTTCTAACCAAGTTTCCTTAACCTAAACACCATTCTAAGAACCTTTGTAGTTGGGAGTTTCTTCAAATTCTTCCATCTAGGGCTTGGAAACCAACCTTGAAAGTTTTACCTAGAAGGTGAAATTTCATGCTTTTCTTTTCTCTCTTCTTTTTCAAAGTTCTAAGCCATGATTTTTCCATGGTTTAGCTTCTTTTTCATGGTTAGTAACATGTAGATTTTGTTTGAGATTTCTAGGTATTTTTGGTGGTGAAAACCGTGACCTAGGAGGTGTGAAAGCAAGCTTTTGTCTTCATTTAAGGTAAGAGGAAGACAATTCTTATCATCTCTTGATGGTGGTAAGAAGATGGAGCCATTTGTGATGTTTGTAGAATCCATAAGGATTCGGTGGTCATGTGTTTATTGATGTGTATTTGTTAATTTTTGTGGTTGCTAGTAGTTTATGTGGTAATTGTTATTAGCTTTCTTGTTTGATGATTGTAATAATTTTGCATGTCTATTAGCTTTTGAAAGCATGTCTACAAGCTTTTTTAGGTTGTATGTGTTAGAAAATATTTTTGCATGTGTTAGAGATATAATGCATGTGTTAGAATTGTATGATAAAATATAGGATGTGAATAACATGTGTAAATTTGCATGAGTGTTCCAAAGAACACAATCCAATAGCTCACGGCAATGACAAGTTTGGAGGACCAAAATGTTCTCTTGATTTTTCCTAAAGTGTAACTTAATTAACCTAGGAGAATCAAGAAAGTTTCTAATTGATTTGATCAAAGAAAATGCATTTAGAAATCAAATGGTAAAAACTTAGTATTTTGGGCCAACATGCCTAAAGGATTAAATTGACTATTGTTAACTATTTTCTAAAATGATTTAATGAACTTAGACAATATAATACATTTGGTATGATTTAAAAGGTGAAAGACATTTTGGAAATCAAATGCAAAAGTTTTATAAAATTTGGCCAACATGCCACTATAAGTAATTATGATTTCTAAAACTTGATTCTAAACCTTTTTCAATTAAAAGAAACAATACAAGTTAAGAAGAAATTTTCTATAATGATTTTTGAAGGAACCAATTGATTAGAAGTAAGTCTAAAGGGTTAAAAATTCATAATTTTATCATTAGGAAGGAAATACAAGAATGTTAAGAAATTTTCTAACATATAGCTCACTTTTGGTTTTGAAGCATGTTAGAGATTTCAAAAAATTAAATAAAATGGTTAAAAATTAGGTAAATGGAAATTTTATGGATAAATTAGGAAACCATTATTATGATATTCTAAACAAAATACTTGTCAATTTTTATTAAAAATGAACCAATAAGATAGCAAAAATATCTAAAAGACAAGATGCGGTATGAAAAATTATTCTACGTAGTTTAAATGTACTAAGTACTATTTCTTTGTTTAAACAAGTAATTTTAAAGGCATTCGAATAAGAAAATGATTTAAAAATCCTACGCGTTTGAGAAAACGTATTAAAAATGCTACGCGATTTTAAAAACGTAAAAAATATCCTTACCCGATTTTTAAACGTTTGTAAAAAACGACGAGATTTCAAAAACGCGATAAAATTTCTACGCGATTGACCGTTACTATATTTATTTTTCGCCGTTGTCGGAAAATGTGAACCCGTCAGGCTTTTGAGGTTATTTATTTGTCGGGAAAAAGTGAACCCGTCATGAGCTTTCTGCCATTGAGGGCATATTTTTATCTTGAGGGCATTTTCGTAATTTCATATATTTGGAATTATGTATGTCTTTATACCAATTTTTGGTGTTTTGGTTGATTTGCGAGACGAATCACATCGTGTTGTCGATGCGATAAACGTAGTGTGGTTCATTGTTCTAATGAACTTGGAGACTTTAGTGTACGGGATCCCACACGTGTGGACGGTTGGTAGTTCCATTTGGGCCGTGGTAAACCGATAGCACACTAATGTACTCGACATTCACTATATTTAATCGAGGTTTGTAAAGTCTAGTAGTACATTTCCTATAGTGCCACAACGGAGACCGTGAACTATACTACGCCTGGATGGTGGATTCCCAAAGTCGTAGGCTATTGACGCAACGTGTGACCGCGTAATAGTTGGTTGGGCAGCCGTGGTACTAATAGATTTTGCAAGTCATTCTCTCTGATATCTGTTTGGGTTTAGCTCCATGGAGTAGGGTTGTGTTTTGGTGTATTTGATTATATCTTGGATAATATTCCATTTTTCTTTATTTATCTTTATCTGGTAATATCTTGGATGTTTTTACATTTTCTCTATTTATATTTATCTGATAATTCTTATGTTAGTTGTCCATTTCTTATCTTATTTTATTTGTGAGATTGATTTATCTCGTGTGATTTTCTTTATTTGTGTTATATCTATGATGTTCTGAAACACTAGGATATCTAATATGTATTACTGTTATAGCTTTTTCGTATTGTATGAACTGTGTAGTTGTTATTTGTCGTCTTCTTATTGGCCATGTTGCGATGATTTTATGTTGTCTTACCTCTTTATTGTATGTGTCTCTTGTCTATTTATTTTATACGGTAAAGAGTTTGAAGAGGAAGAAGAGGAAAAACCTCTTGAGATCGTGTACCCCGAGGAAGAGGAAGGTCAGCAAGCCGACGATCAGTTTTACGATCAAGAACCATCCGATCATCCATATCCTCTGGATTGATTGTGTGGGATGGCTACGCCAGGATTTTTGGGATTCATAGAGCTGGTATTTCATAGAGGTGATCTGGCTTGGCATTTACGAGGAGATCGTGCTTCTGTTACCTATGCTGGACGTATGACCGTGATTCTACGTCATCAGTTTGATGGAGATCCGATTATGACGACGACGTTATTTCTGCACTTAGAGTTACCCTTATCCATTAGGCGTTATTGGGGTGCTGAAAACCCTGAGCCTAGTGAGATAAGCATCGTATCGACTGCGCGATCCCTTTATCGCCATGTGTCGAGACATCCGGGATATCTATCTCCCGATGATCATTTTCGGTTACCGAGAGTGATCCATCCGAGGATTAGATAACCGTGATGTTCTTTTTAGGCGCGTCACGTATGTCTCGTATATATTAACTCTTTTATTGCTTTCTTTACTTGTTTTTGTTTAAATATTTGTAGTCTTAGTTGTAAATTATTTGTACAAATTTATAACTTAATCATATGTATATTATCAGTAATGATGTTTTTTTTTATTTCGTATTTTCCGCATTATCTTTTTATTACATATTTCTGTCTATCAGGAATTATTTTTACAACCCGTAATAATTTTTAACAAATGTTCCGCAACTTGGGTAGATTTTATTTCTATTTATTTTATTTTCTTTTATGTGTGACATCCTCCAAAGGGGTGTTACATTAGTTGGTATCAGAGCCCAAGTTAGAGTCTTTTGGGGTTGTGGTTGGGTCTGTTTTTGTTTGTCTTTGTGTGATTCTCTCGTGATCTTTCTCGATTTATATCCTTTCGGAAATATCTAGAAGGATGTATCTAACTTTGTTTTGTTATGTTTGAAGAAAGAAGATGGTCTGGTAGAGGTAGAGGACGTGCTAACGTAAATCGTGATGAGGACCCGATGTTGGTTGTCTTCTTGAGGCTATGCGGCGGATGGTCAAGTGATTACTCGAAAGAAAATTTGAGAGCAGACTCAACAACAAAGAAGATGCTATAGTGATGCCCTAAATTTATCTGAATTTAGGCGCCATAATCCGCCACAATTTAGAGGCGAGGTGGATCCGGAGAGAGCGAGTCAGTGGATGCAAGATTTAGAGAGAATCTTTGAGGGGATGAGATGTACAGATGAAAAGAAAGTAACTTATGTTGTTTTCATGCTTGAGAGGAGATGCGAACATTGGTGGAGAGGAATCCGCCGAGTATTGCAAGCTGAAGGGACTGAGATCACCTGGGAAGTATTTTCTAATACTTTTCTGGATAAGTATTTTCCTGCAAGTGCTAGGCATGCCAAGGAGATGGAATTTCTTGGTTTGCGACAGGGGAATATGACGGTGAATGAGTATGCCACAAAATTTGAGAGTTTGTCTCAATTCTCAGATTATGCTCAGACACGACAAGATGATGTGTGGAGATGCAGGAAGTTTGAATTAGGTTTAAGGGTGGAACTGAAACGAGGAGTGGTATCCTTAAGAATGACTCAGTTTCATGCTTTGGTGGATGCTTGTGCTCGACTTGAGGAGTTAGAGCCATCTAGAGATCAAAGGAATCGGAATTTTGGACCGACAAGGTTCTAGAGAGGTGGAGGTAGTAATGCAAATCGATTTCAGCGTAAGCCGTATACCAGGCCAACAGGAAGTCAATCTCAACGACCATCTGTTAGTGGAGGTGCAAGTGGTAGTGGAGCTGGATAGAGGGTGGCGTTTATGCCAACGTGTTTTAAGTGCGGGAAGAAAGGTCATATTTCTCCCGAGTGTACAGTTAAAGGTACAATTTGTTTCAATTGTAAGCAACCTAGGCACATATCAAAGGATTGTCCACAGCCGGAGAGAAAACCTGCTGTTCGGTATGTTAAAGCTAATCAGCAGAAATCTGGAAGTACTCAACCGAGACCTGGAGGACGAGTGTATACAATGATGGGATCTGAGATTTCTAAGTCTGATGATCTTATTCAGGGAGAAGGAGACATTGGAGGTAATCTTCTGACTGTATTGTATGATTCTGGAGCTACACATTCCTTTATTGCATATGATTGTGTAGAAAGGTTGAAGTTGCCTATATCTTCTCTGAATGTTATGTTGAGTGTATCTACGCCAACTGCTAAACCTGTAGTTACTTCTAAGATCTGTTTGGATTGTCCTATTGTTGTGAAGGGCCGTTTGTTTTTGGTCGATTTGATTTGTTTGCCTCTTATTGAGATAGATGTAATCTTAGGGATGGACTGGTTATGTTCTAACCATATCCTCATAGATTGTGCAAAGAAAACTATAGTTTTTCCTAAGGAAGAAGAGTATGGATTCTTAACTGATTAAGGTCAAGTCTTTGTTGAGAAATGGAGCGCAGGATATCTCGGTATTGTCTTCTCTAGAAGTTAAGAATGAGAAGGATGTGAATACTATTCCCGTTGTCAACGATTTTCCTGGATGTTTTTCCCGAAGATGTACCTGGTTTACCGCTTTGAGCGGGAGATCGAGTTCTCAATTGATTTAGTACCGGAACAGTCCTATCTCAATTTCACCATATCGTATGTCGCCAGTAGAGTTGGAGGAGCTGAAAAAGCAATTGGTGGAACTGTTGGAGAAAGAATTTGTACGACCTAGCGTTTCCCCATGGGGTGCACCTGTACTTTTGGTCAAGAAGAAGGATGGAACATCACGACTTTGTGTAGACTATCGGCAGTTGAACAAGGTGACTATCAAGAATAAATATCCGCTTCCAAGAATCGACGATTTGATGGATCAATTGAGAGGAGCTGTGATATTTTCCAAGATAGATCTGCGATCAGGCTATCACCAGATTCGTGTAAAAGGGGAAGATGTGCCGAAAACTGCTTTTCGAACTCGTTATGGACATTATGAGTATCAGGTAATGTCATTCGGGGTGACGAATGCTCCTGCCATATTTATGGATTATATGAACAGGATATTTCGTCCGTATCTAGACAGATTTGTCGTTGTCTTTATCGATGACATTCTGATCTATTCTCAATCGAAGGAAGAGCATGATGAACATCTGAGTGTTGTTCTTCAGATTTTGAGGGAGAAGCAGTTGTATGCGAAGTTGTCTAAGTGTGAGTTCTGATTGGAAGAAGTTCAATTTCTTGGTCACGTAATTTCTAAAGAAGGTATTGCGGTGGACCCATCGAAAGTGGAGACTGCTTTACGAAGGGAGAGACCTAAGACAAGAATGAGAAGTTCGAAGTTTTGTTGGACTTGCTGGTTATTATCGGAGATTTATCGAAGGTTTTTCCAAGATTGCTGGACCGCTTACACAACTGACGAGGAAAAGACAAGCTTTTGAATGGACGGAAGAGCGTGAAGCCAATTTTCAAGAGTTGAAGAAGAGATTAACAACTGCACCGGTGTTGATCCTACCAGATTCGACGAAATCTTTCGATGTGTATTGTGACGCTTCTTATCAAGGACTAGGATGCGTGTTGATGCAAGATCGGAACGTGGTGGCATATGCTTCTCGACAATTAAAGGTTCATGAAAAGAATTACCCTACGCATGATTTGGAATTGGCTGCGGTGGTTTTTGCTTTGAAGATATGGAGACACTTTCTCTATGGAGCAACGTTCAACATCTTCAGTGATCACAAGAGTTTGAAGTACTTATACGACCAGAAGGAGCTGAATATGAGACAACGAAGATGGTTAGAATTTCTGAACGACTACGATTTTCAACTTTTGTACCACCCTGGTAAGGCGAATGTCGTAGTCGATGCCTTGAGTAGAAAGATTATCAGTGTTTCTGCTCTGATGATCAAGGAAAAGGAACTCATTGAACAATTTAGAGATGAGTGGTCATTTGTTGAGTTGAAACCGGGGAAGATCTGTATTAGCATGGTTACTATCTCGAGCGAGCTGATGGAAGACATAAAGGAAAAGCAAAATGCCGATAAATTTTTGCAAGGAATAAGGGAGCAAATGAAACAAGGCGAGACACTAGAGTTCAAGGAAGGAACTGATGGAATTCTGAGATTTCGGGGTAGAGTCTGTGTTCCTCGTAACCGAGAACTGAGAAGATATATTGTGAAACATGCCCATACTAGTCTATTGAGTATGCATCCAGGTATAACAAAGATGTACCAAGACTTGAAAAAGTTATTCTGGTGGCATGGAATGAAGGGTGATGTGGTTAGATGCGTGTCAACTTGTCTAGTTTGTCAAAAATCGAAAGTTGAACACCAAAGACCAGCTGGGATGTTGCAACCATTATCGATTCCAGAATGGAAATGGGACAGCATTTCTATGGATTTCGTTACTGGTTTGCCAAAGACAAGGAGAGGTCATGATGTAATATGGGTTATAGTTGATAGACTTACAAAATCGGCTCATTTCTTACCAATTAATATCAAATATTCATTGGAAAGATTAACCCAGTTGTACATCAGTGAAATTATCAGACTACATGGTGTACCGACAAGTATAATTTCTGATCGTGATCCGAGGTTTACGTCAAGATTTTGGCGAAGTCTACAAGAAGCTATGGGAACTAAGTTACGACTGAGTTCAGCGTATCATCCGCAGACTGACGGTCGACGAGAAAGAACTATACAATCTTTGGAAGATTTATTGCGTGCTTGTGTTTTAGAACAACGGGGAAGTTGGGATGAATTTTTATCTTTGATAGAATTCACCTACAACAATAGTTTTCACGCAAGCATCGGAATGGCACCTTATGAAGCATTGTATGGAAGACGATGTCGAACTCCGCTATGCTGGTATCAAGATGGAGAAAGTATGACTGTTGGACCGGAGCTTGTACAACAAACTACGGATAAAGTCAAGATGATACAAGAGAAGATGAGGACGACGCAAAGCAGACAAAAGAGTTACGCGGATAAACGAAGACGACCTCTTGAGTTTGAGGAGGGTGAGCATGTGTTTCTGCGAGTTACTCCTACGACTGGTGTCGGAAGAGTAATTAAGTCTAAGAAGCTTACTCCTAAATTTATTGGACCATATCAGATTATCCGACGTATTGGTCCTGTAGCATATCAGATTGCTTTGCCGCCTTTTCTATCCAATTTGCACGACGTGTTTCATGTGTCTCAGTTACGGAAGTATATACCAGATCCGACACATGTTATACAACCAGATGATGTGCAATTAAAGGAGAATTTGACTTACGAAACTTTACCTGTCAGGATAGAGGACAGAAAGGTAAAGCAGCTTCGAGGGAAGATGATCGAGCTGGTGAAGGTTATATGGAATGATGTGACGGGTGAAGCTACTTGGGAACTAGAAGATAAAATGAAGGGTCAGTATCCTCATTTGTTTGGATGAGCGTCGAATTTCGAGGACGAAATTTTTATTTGTTGGGGAGAGTTGTAACGCCCCAATTTTTAGAAAATATTCTGAATGTACTGTTTTCTGTTTTTCATGCTTTTGTATGAATGACCGTTGTGTCCCTATTTTTCAGTTCTTGATTTCTGTATGAAAACAATTACGATAATACTGGCTCAAATTTTATTTGATCGTTTTACGTAGTTTGCTTCGAGACGGTAAAATAAAAATTTTTCTGAGCTACTGTATTAATTTTTCTGAAAGATATACAGCTATATAATACTGCTGGATATTTTATTTGAACGTTTTGGGCGATTACCTACGTTGTGGGAAAAAATGGGAAAATGACCGTTACGTCCCGAACGACGTCTTGTTTTACTTTGTTTTTGTCTGCTTTTTAATTGTTTTCTTCTTGATTTAATGCCCGAAAATACCGTCGTGATTTTATATGGACTTTTTGTGTGATTTGCTCGAGGCGGAAAATAATATTTTCCTGGCCGGGAAAATCTTATTTTATTATTTAGAATTGGGGGATCTTACTTAACCCGATTCTGAATGAGACTAAAAATAATCTTTTAATTTTTAGGATTTAATCACAAATAAAATAATTTTATATTATTATAATATTATTTTATTAGTCAAGATATGTTTTAGTGACAAATGGACCCTAAATATTTTGCGGGACCCATTTAGCGAACAGTTAGATCGGTAGCTTAGTTAATCACCGTAGGTCGTAGAACTTTCTAGAAAGTGTCGACTCACTAGTGACTGACTCAGAGAATTTATTACACTTGTGTGACTAAGCAAGGTGAGTCACCATGAGCAACCAATAGAATTTAAGCTTGTTAAGCAAGATTTAATCCTAACCTTTGATGAAATCAATGGCTTGGATGAAGCCAAATCCATGCACATCCTTACACATGAAGGCTACGGCCATTTGGAGTGAGAAAGCCAAAAACAACACTTCATCTTCATCACTTTTCTCTCTTCTCTCTCATCAAGAACCCTAGCCACCATTGTTGTTCTTTTTCTCCTTCCATTCGGCCAAGACACAAACTACACCATCCAACCATCCAAAATTTTTTCTAACCAAGTTTCCTTAACCTAAACACCATTCTAAGAACCTTTGTAGTTGGGAGTTTCTTCAAATTCTTCCATCTAGGGCTTGGAAACCAACCTTGAAAGTTTTACCTAGAAGGTGAAATTTCATGCTTTTCTTTTCTCTCTTCTTTTTCAAAGTTCTAAGCCATGATTTTTCCATGGTTTAGCTTCTTTTTCATGGTTAGTAACATGTAGATTTTGTTTAAGATTTCTAGGTATTTTTGGTGGTGAAAACCGTGACCTAGGAGGTGTGAAAGCAAGCTTTTGTCTTCATTTAAGGTAAGAGGAAGACAATTCTTATCATCTCTTGATGGTGGTAAGAAGATGGAGCCATTTGTGATGTTTGTAGAATCCATAAGGATTCGGTGGTCATGTGTTTATTGATGTGTATTTGTTAATTTTTGTGGTTGCTAGTAGTTTATGTGGTAATTGTTATTAGCTTTCTTGTTTGATGATTGTAATAATTTTGCATGTCTATTAGCTTTTGAAAGCATGTCTACAAGCTTTAATTTAGGTTGTATGTGTTAGAAAATATTTTTGCATGTGTTAGAGATATAATGCATGTGTTAGAATTGTATGATAAAAATATAGATGTGAATAACATGTGTAATTTGCATGAGTGTTCCAAAGAACACAATCCAATAGCTCACGGCAATGACAAGTTTGGAGGACCAAAATGTTCTCTTGATTTTTCCTAAAGTGTAACTTAATTAACCTAGGAGAATCAAGAAAGTTTCTAATTGATTTGATCAAAGAAAATGCATTTAGAAATCAAATGGTAAAAACTTAGTATTTTGGGCCAACATGCCTAAAGGATTAAATTGACTATTGTTAACTATTTTCTAAAATGATTTAATGAACTTAGACAATATAATACATTTGGTATGATTTAAAAGGTGAAAGACATTTTGGAAATCAAATGCAAAAGTTTTATAAAATTTGGCCAACATGCCACTATAAGTAATTATGATTTCTAAAACTTGATTCTAAACCTTTTTCAATTAAAAAGAAACAATACAAGTTAAGAAGAAATTTTCTATAATGATTTTTGAAGGAACCAATTGATTAGAAGTAAGTCTAAAGGGTTAAAAATTCATAATTTTATCATTAGGAAGGAAATACAGTAATGTTAAGAAATTTTCTAACATATAGCTCACTTTTGGTTTTGAAGCATGTTAGAGATTTCAAAAAGAATTAAATAAAATGGTTAAAAATTAGGTAAATGGAAATTTTATGGATAAATTAGAAACCATTATTATGATATTCTAAACAAAATATCATTAATTTTTATTAAAAATGAACTAATAAGATAGCAAAAATATCTAAAAGACAATTATGCGGTATGAAAAATTATTCTACGTAGTTTAAATGTACTAAGTACTATTTCTGTTTGTTTAAACAGTAATTTTAAAGGCATTCGAATAAGAAAATGATTTAAAAATCCTACGCGTTTGAGAAAACGTATTAAAAATGCTACGCGATTTTAAAAACAGAAAAATATCCTTACCCGATTTTTAAACGTTTGTAAAAAACGACGAGATTTCAAAAACGCGATAAAATTTCTACGCGATTGACCGTTACTATATTTATTTTTCGCTGTCGAGAAAATGTGAACCCGTACAGGCTTTTGAGGTTATTTCGCTGTCGGGAAAAAGTGAACCCGTCATGTGCTTTCTCGCCATTGAGGGCATATTTTTATCTTGAGGGCATTTTCGTAATTTCATATATTTGGAATTATGTATTTGTCTTTATACCAATTTTTGGTGTTTTGGTTGACGAGACGAATTACATCGTGTTGTTGTCGATGCGATAAACGTAGTGTGGTTCATTGTTCTAATGAACTTGGAGACTTTAGTGTACGGGATCCCACATGTAGATTAG
The DNA here is from genome assembly GCA_029884605.1 of Ormosia emarginata. Classification (NCBI taxonomy): domain Eukaryota; kingdom Viridiplantae; phylum Streptophyta; class Magnoliopsida; order Fabales; family Fabaceae; genus Ormosia; species Ormosia emarginata. The sequence continues at coordinate 13,924,916 of JAQQTP010000044.1, read as the reverse complement.
CTTGGTAGCTCACCATTGGGTAAGAACCGATAGCACACTAATGTACTCGACATTCACTATATTTAATCGAGGTTTGTAAAGTCTAGTAGTACATTGCCTATAGTGCCACAACGGGAGACCGTGAACTATACTACGCCTGGATGGTGGATTCCCAGTGTCGTAGGCTATTGACGCAACGTGTGACCGCGTAATAGTTGGTTGGGCAGCCGTGGTACTAATAGATTTTGCAAGTCATTCTCTCTGATATCTGTTTGGGTTTAGCTCCATGGAGTAGGGTTGTGTTTTGGTGTATTTGATTATATCTTGGATAATATTCCATTTTTCTCTATTTATCTTTATCTGGTAATATCTTGGATGTTTTTACATTTTCTCTATTTATATTTATCTGATAATTCTTATGTTAGTTGTCCATTTCTTATCTTATTTTATCTGTGAGATTGATTTATCTGTGTGATTTTCTTTATTTGTGTTATATCTATGATGTTCTGAAACACTAGGATATCTAATATGTATTATCGTTATAGCTTTTTCGTATTGTATGAACTGTGTAGTTGTTATTTGTCGTCTTCTTATTGGCCATGTTGCGATGATTTTATGTTGTCTTACCTCTTTATTGTATGTGTCTCTTGTCTATTTATTTTATACGGTAAAGAGTTTGAAGAGGAAGAAGAGGAACAAATCTTCTTGAGATCGTGTACCCGAGGAAGAGGAAGGTCAAAGCCGACGATCGCTTTACGATCAAGAACCATCCGATCATCCATATCCTCTGGATTGATTGTGTGGGATGGCTACGCCAGATTTTTGGGATTCATAGAGCTGGTATTTCATGGAGGTGATCCGGCTTGGCATTTACGAGGAGATCGTGCTTCTGTTACCTATGCTGGACGTATGACCGTGATTCTACGTCATCAGTTTGATGGAGATCCGATTATGACGACGACGTTATTTCGCACTTAGAGTTACCCTTATCCATTAGGCGTTATTGGGGTGCTTGAAAACCCCGAGCCTAGTGAGATAAGCATCGTATCGACTGCGCGATCCCGTTATCGCCGTGTGTCGAGACATCCGGATATCTATCTCCCGATGATCATTTTCAGTCTGAGAGTGATCCATCTGAGGATTAGATAACCGTGATGTTTTTTTGGGCGTCAACAACAGTATGTCCGTATATATTAACTCTTTTATTGCTTTCTTTACTATTTTTGTTTAAATATTTGTAGTCTTAGTTGTAAATTATTTGTACAAATTATAACTTAATCATATGTATATTATCGTAATGATGTTTTTTTTTTATTTCGTATTTTCCGCATTATCTTTTTATTACATATTTCTCTCTATCGTAGAATTATTTTTACAACCCGTAATAATTTTTAACAAATGTTCCGCAACTTGGGTAGATTTTATTTCTATTTATTTTATTTTCTTTTATGTGTGACATCCTCCAAAGGGGTGTTACACATGTGATGAGGTTTCTCTTCTCTGTTTTGTTGCTCTGTTTTACGCAGAAAACTTAGAGATGAAGAAAGATTCAAGAATGAACTAGAAAGTGATTGACGGTGCTAACTTGACTTTGTGACCAAATTTTTCATGCTAGAACTTTTGAATCTATTACGTATACTTTAATATTTCAAAACTGAATTTTCAAGTTACCATAAGTTTTATGAAAAATTTTAGAACCCAACTTAATCCTTAGATCCATTTTTCCATAATCTTCCATATACCGCTATTTATCAGTTAAGCTTCATTACTTGATCCCAAGTTAAATTAAATTGAGAGATTAAGTAAATATACTTACTGATACTTATCTTAGTTAGTATTTTATACTAAAATATTTCCCATATTTTACTTGTCATTTCCATGAAATTTCATAATTTTCTGATATACTTAGTTGTTCCATTTATTTCTTATTGGTATCTTTAAAAATACCGAACTAGTTCAATTGATTATCCAAAATTTACTACAACTCTTATCAATTATTTATAGTTAGGAAATAAATTTTTCATATTTATTTCCATCATATCAACTGTTTAAACAGAAACTTTAGTTATTTCTTGTATTCAGTGTTATAGAATTACACTCAAACTGATTCAAAAAGTTACTCGAATTAACAAATAACTCTTACCAGTAGTACTGAGTTTTTATAACTCTGATTAAAACTATTAGATTCAGGAGAATTTTACAAAGTAGACATTAAGAATAAGCTCGACGTAGGAAGTGCGGTCAACATAAAGGAAAGAGTAGACATAAGTCTGGGTTCACATCGATCAAAGTAAAGGACACTAACCACCAAGAATCTCTAAGAGAACTACCTTGAACTGCTCATAATTGTAAAGGACACATTGTAAAGAGGAAAGTGGAGGTTAATCTTGAAAGGAAGGCTTAATTATTGCAAAGGAGCCCAAAATCTTAGAACTTTCAAAATTCAAAAGGAAGTAAGAGTGATTAAAGCTAAAGGAAGTATAAATAGTAGATTTGGAAAAGGAAAATGAGCTTGACACTTGCGACTCCTCACACATATAGTAGGAAAAGAGTCCCTCAAGTGTCTTTACATTTTCATAATTTTTCCTTTCTTTTGTTTAGTTCTTTAGTTCATTTTACCCTTTACTGTTTTGTTGTTGTTGTAACTTTGACAACTCTGTAAGTTGTACTCTTTATTTTTAGTTAAATCAAATTACTATTTCTTATTCATATTAATGGCATTTTGCATCTCGTTGAATCGACTTTTGCATTTCCAAATTTAGACAATGTGTGAAAATAGATAGCCCATAAGAGGAAGTGATTCTCTCCCCCGAATTGAGATTATGGAATCACATCGTCGACTCGATTGTTGAAATTTGACAGAAACACCTATAATTTTTTTAAAAAAATGTTATGAGTGAAAATTGAAGAGTGTCCCTTATTATATTAATTTATATTTAATAAATTATGTTAGTATTATAAATTCTTAATTGTATATCTATATAATAAATAAATAAATAAGCTAGTCTATTAGGTCTAATAAGCTTTTTTAAAGGTCTAATCCCTTAGCCTACTTAGTTAAATAGACTTTTTTTAAAGTTGAAGCTTAACTTATTTGTTAAATAGGTTAAGTTAGAGTAAGCCAAAGATAAATTAGACTAAGGGTGTAACAAGTCAGTTTGGTTCGATTTTTACATTTTTTCAAGGCCAAACCCGAACTAAACCAAACCGAACCCGAACAAGTTGGTTCGGGTCGGGTGTTCAAATTAAGCTTTCCAAAGCAAATAAGATAGGGAATCTAAACATCAGAAAATAGAAATGGCAGATCCAAACATGTCTTTCTATTAAAAAAAAACATATGAAGAGAAAATAGAAATGGTAGCTCCAAATGCATTAGTATGGTAATGTTACTACAGGAACAACTTGTAGTGCCAGAGTGAGGGTGCGTCGCAAGATTGGCGAGACTGTGAGTCACAGATGCGTGATGAAACTCGTGGTGGGCTGCAACGTCGTTCATCGTCAAAGGAGCGTGGAGCCAAAGTCATCGTGAGTTGGTGAGCAGCGAGGTGGGTTGGTGCGGCTAGGGTTGGAAAAATGTGGTGGATTGGAGGAAAGGGGGGAAATTGGGAAAATGATTAAATGAAGTATAGATAGAAAGTTTGTGGAAAAATACAAGGCCGAGCATTGACTTAAGCTTAAAAAAATACTTATATACCGAGGGTTAGGTCCGATCTCAAGTTCCAAACATGGAACTCGAGAACCAAACCAACCATCTCTATATTTGATTTGGTTATACCTGAACCAAACCGATTAATCGAACCGAGTCTATTTAATTGGTTTAGTTTGACTTTTCAAGTTCATTGGGTCGAACTGAATCAATTTACACTCCTAAATTAGACTATCGATACTTAATAAGTCGTTTGACCTGTTATCACTCTTACGAGTAGAGTAAAAGTACACAACTTAAAGAAAGGAGACGAGGACCTCAACCCATTGTCGTACGACCCAATCAGACTAGCTTAGTCAGTTCATTTGGAAAACTAGCAAGTCGTGTCTAGAAATTAGTCCATGAAAGGCTCTGGACTATTTTGTTCTAACTATAACTGTCAAAACGGGCCAATCCGACTCATTTGGACTAGGATATTTTTAGGTTATGTGAGTTTCGAGTTAGTATTTTATTAACTGAATTTGTCCTTATGTAATGAAAACAAACCAAGTTAGTTCAGTTTATTTTTTATTTTATATTTACTTTTATTAACCTAACTCACTTATTTTATCGAGTTATTCAAGTCGGTCCATTAAACTTAATTCATTTTTACAAGTCTAGTTCAAACGAAAAACATCTACTTTGACCCGCGACCTGCCGAGTTTTGTCTGAACGGGTTATATTCTTAAAAAAAAATTAGCACCAAACGACGTCGTTTGTTTGCCACCAATTTTGCCCTTCCTGCTTCTGCGTGAGGCACTTATGTTTCGGCCTGCGAGTTGCGTTGTAGGTGGGAAGTGGAGGCTGCGATCATCTCGGTGGAGCTCCCGTCGCTGTTTCCTGTGCACTTCTGTTTCTGCGTCTGTTCTCTGTTCTCGCATTTCAGGTATGAATCTGTTCTCTGTTCGATTACTCCTAACTCCTAAGTAGCCAAATTCTTTTTTCTAAACTGATAATCCAGATTTCATGATACTTTGTTGTTTCAATGTTTATATACTCTGTAGGTTTTTTTTTTCTTTTATCTTTTTTTAGTGTTAAGAGTGCATGATTTGCTTAAAAAGTTGAAAAAGAAATTCACTATTAACAGTTGGTGAAAAGTCATGCTACCTACATAATTTCCTGTGCACAAGGGGTTCTAATCTCTAATTTTCTTGCTTCGTAATTGCTTAACCGTGTGCTGCTAGAGAGCTAGAGAATTATTTTCTTTTCTGTATTGAAGGGAAAATTAACAAAGTGAAGCTAGAGAAGCAAGGAATGACTGAACTTGGCAAGATTATTGGATTTATGTTGTTTAAAAACATGTGGGAAATGACTTCATTTGTGCTATTAGTTGGTTAAAAAACATGTTTGTGTTATTGTAATGTTAAAGATTATTGGATTGTAACGTTAAAATCATGTAATGTTAAAGTACATTTTCAATTTCATATAGTAAATTTTTTTTTTTTGGTTCTTTATATAGGTTTTCCAGTTCGACCGTGTTGCCCTTTGATTGGGTCGACCTCCGGTCTGGGTTGTACTTACATTCAAGGAAGACATTCAAGCTTCTCTACTTCTCAAGCTTACTGAAATTACAAGTTAGGGCAACAGATTTGAGTCTTCGAGTCTTTGTTGAAAATGATTGGTTCACAGACCTAACTGTTTTTCCTACAAGCTATTTGAGGGTATGTATAAGTAAGGCATTTATTTTTCTCTGACTGCTAGCATTATTGTGATCCCTTTTTTTTTCCTCTAGAAAATTCTCTGCCTCTTGGTTTACACGTTGGTTCGGTTTTTGATTGGGTGCCTACACAAAGTGCCCTAGATATTGATCACCTCACCCAACTTAATACACTGAAAGATTCAGAACTTGGAAACAGGCGCCACGTTCGAGTTTGGTGAGGAAAATGGTGTGGAGGGTTTTGGCATCACTGGGTCTCACTAAATTTCACTTGCACAACAATCTCTCCTCAAATTCTTTGCTTCTCACACCCCTCTTGTCCAATTCCATACTTCGCGAGACAAGGTACCCATCTTTCCCACACTCTCTCTCTCTGTCTCTCTCTTGTGCTTTCATGAATGAGAGAGAAAGTTGATAAAAAAAAATAAGTGGAATGAATAGTTATGTCTGAATAATTTGAAAGAGTGTTTTGCATTTCTAGGAGTAGTCAAAACAGGGAGAAGTCAATGTTGGAATTTTGGTGTCTTATTTTTATAGTATACAATTTTGAACTTCACATGATCACTGGAAAGCACAAAATTAATTATTACGTTTAATGATTTATTTTACTTGTGTTTTTTTCACCTACATAAGTAAAATGGGGATGCTAGAAAGACCAGGCTCAGATTTCTACTTAAAATTTCTGAAGCAGCATAAGGTGGCCTTTAGAATGCAAATAGCCACAGCCTATTCAACAGTTCAAATGCTTGGCAGAAGATTGTTTGAAGGAGGATAATATTATATATATGTTATCTGGACTTCATAAATATTCCAGCTTTCTATTATACTGGATTTTTATTTTTTATTTTTTGTTTTCTACATTAATTTTTGACCTTTCATCTTTATCATTTAAGGCGAAAATGGTTATAATTTCTTAACAGATGATGGACTTTTATATTTAGCTAAACTTTTTTAGAGTAGTTTTATTGCAATAATGTTTTATCCTTATGGTTTAAGTTGACACTTTGGAAGGCAAAAATTAGTTACAAGCTAGACTGATCTTGTATGTTGAATATTTCAGTGTATTACTGATCATTTTGAAGGTTCTTTTTTTTTTAATTTGGGTTAGCTTCTAATCTCATATGTGAAGCCAAAGATTTAGATATAAAGATTTGCTTGGATATTGACTTACACTGCAGTAGCTTGAACAATGTTATATGCAAGGTTTGTGGCCAGGAACCTATTTTCAGCCACCGCTATGACATAAAAGTGTTTCCTTTCTTGGGCCACCTAAGCTTTCATTCAGGTATATTGCTGAAGTCTAATGATAAGGTTGTAGAGCGACCTCAGGATTTTGAAAAGTCCTCAACTGCTAATGGTGCCAGTAATGCCAAAGTAAAGAGAAAAAAACTAAAAGGGAAAAGAGCAGTTGTAAGATGGCTAAAGTTCTTTAGATGGAAGAAGAAGAAAGATTATGAAAGGATGACAGCAGAGGAAAAAATTTTATACAAATTATTAAAGGTAAGTTCTATTTTTCTAATTTACAGGGATCAACCCTTTCCATTGTTATGAAATAGTGTGATTCTGCTGATTCTTTCCTTTTGCCCCCTTGCCACCCTGTGCTAGCTATATCTACATACTTTTTTTTTTGTTTTTTTTGTTTTTGCTTTTTGGCTTATTAGAATTTAACATACTGAAGGGGAGCCTTGGCACAACAGTTGGAGTTGTCGCCATGTGAACCGGAGATCACAAGTTTGAGTCGTGAAATCAACCTCTTGTCTGAGAATTTGTCAATATATTCATTTTGCTCCTGCTGGTGTTGAATCCAAATTGGCCTTTACTAAATCCAACTCCACCACTCCAACATCCACCTTTTTTGCTTCTTTATCTGCACTAACTGGAATACTTTATGTTTTCTGTTGGCATGGGATGAAACCAATTCTTTTCTTTCCTTTTTTTGCTTTCCTCGGGAGTGAGATAATTCTTGCATTCTCACTTAATTTTTAGCTTATTGTTTTGCATTTAATGTCTATATTTTAAGTTTACTGGGTTGTATTTTATGTTTATTATGTCAATTAATGAATGTACAATGCTTTCTCCACCATTCTAGGCTCGGAAAAAGGAAGAGAGACTTTGTGAAGCCCTGAAGAAGATTGAGCCTGCAGAATCATCAGAAACAACCCATGATCCTGAGATATTGACACCAGAAGAGCACTTTTTCTTCTTAAAAATGGGCCTCAAATGCAAAAATTATGTGCCTGTTGGAAGACGAGGAATTTACCAAGGTGTAATTTTAAACATGCATCTGCATTGGAAAAAACATCAGACTTTGAAGGTGGTAGTGAAGACATTTTCACCAGATGAGGTCAAGGAGATTGCCACTGAGCTGGCAAGACTGACTGGAGGGATAGTACTTGACATTCATGAAGATAACACAATAATAATGTACAGAGGGAAAAACTACTCTCAGCCACCAACAGAGATAATGTCTCCACGGGTCACACTTTCAAGGAAGAAGGTAATGTGTCTTGTGTTCAATTTTTAGTCATTTATGAATAAAAATAGATTTGGATTTTGGAGTTTCCCCAGGTTTGGTGTTATAAAATCTCTTCCTACCATTCTAGTAGGTTTTCATTGTCCGGGATTCAGATTTTTTTGAGAAAATTAAGTGGCAAGAGAAGAGGGCTAGATATTAACTGTTAACCCTAATGGATCCATGAGTAGTATCCTTGCTTAATGCCATTGATATTGCCTCCATAACAACACATTCTAACCTGTTTTCAAATAGTTATTCGAGTTTAAGCTGATAAATATTTCACCTGACTCTCACAATCAGCTGCTTTTTCTACTGCACTTCATCTGAAAAATAGGCATGTGTGTAGTGGATTTTCAAGAAATATATACTACACAGTCAAACACTTGCAGAGACTGCATTCAACGTTTGCGTCTCCTTCCTCTATTTTTGTTAATATAAAAATTTGGACCATTTTTAATTGTTCTCACATGTCCCCAAACGGACTTGCTTCTCCTTTGTTTCCAAACAGTGCTGGACTTGCAGATCCATTGCAATGTCTGAAGTCTGGCATTTATAGTCCTTGGATGTGTATATGCAATCTCTCCTGTTCCTGCTACTTTTCTGCTTTCACAAAAAATGAATGTTTCTTTTTCCAGTTTTATATTTTACCTCTTACATACTTTTGCTTTATTTTAAAACTCTTTAGTGCATTGTTGGTACTTGTTCTCACTGTCTGTCCTGGGGGTACTCTCATCTTATGCAGGCATTGGATAAATCCAAACATAGGGACGGCCTCCGAGCTGTGAGGAGATATATTCCCAGACTTGAGCAAGAGCTTGAAATTCTTCGAGCACAACTTAAAAGCACAGCTGAAAGTAATGCAGATGCTGTTGAGGGAGTCCGGAAAAGTGACAAAGAGAGTATTGAGTCTGGTAGTATTTCAAATTTCCAGCTACAGAATTCAGATAAACTACGTGAAATGATAAATGGTAACATTGGGTGCCCAGAGGATGAGACTGATATGGACTCTGAATTGGATTCAGATTCTGATAAATTATCAGATATCTTTGAGACAGATTCAGATACAGAGAATTTGGTAAAGGAGGAGAAACCTCTTTATTTGGATGAGTTTGATAATTTTCCAGAGCAAAGTGATGGAGAGACAGATGACTTTGAGGAGCATCAGCGACAAATATCTTTGAACTCAAAAAATATGGAAAAAGATGTTGACTCACCTAAGTTTGATGAAGTTGACAAGATTTTTCTTCGTGCTGCATCCTTTTTAAAGAAAAAGAGAAAATGAGAAATTTTGCAAAGGACACGTATAATCGTTGTACTGGATTTAGTGTTCCATTTTTTATTTTTTATTTTTTTGTTTGAGGGGTTATGATAGAAACCTTGCGGACGAGTAAATAATATTCATTCATTGAGGATAAACCATTACAATGGTCGACTATAAATATGAAAGGAATGCCAAAAGGCACCTCAGGACATCATTTAGAAACTAAAATAAAACTGGAGACAGATATGTTACAATCGATAATTTAGACTAAGTGTATGTTTGATTTAGATTATTTATCAAGCTAAACTTTTTTTTTTTACTAAAGTTTTTTTTACTGTTTATGATTTGTTTAGGTATTTTTGTTTTAATTTTTACACAAAATTTAATATATTATAATAAATTTTTTTTGTAAACTTGAAGTTTATAATTTTATTTTATAAATTATTTTAAAAATTGATATATAAATATTATTTTTTAATTAAATAATCTTTTAATTATTTTATACTTATGATAATTTAATACATAAAAATAAATTTTTTATATCATTTAAATAAAATAAATTATTTTGAAATTACTTTTCAGTTAATATATTTAAACATAAAATTGATTTTATTATAATTGATTAGACAATAATTAATTATACAATAATAATCGATTATTGAAATAATTAAAATTTTTACAATTTAACCAAATACATCTTAAATTTGTATATATTGGAAGTAGATGTAGTTCATACTATTTATTTTAAAAGGGTAAAAGACAATGTAACCCCCTTACTATTTTAATATTGTTAGCAAAATTACTAAGTAAGGGTATTATTTGTAATTGATTATTGATCATTGAAGAAATATTTTGATAATAATAAACATGAAGATGATAATAAGATCAAGTCTAAGACTTTCAAGAATAGTTTTAAGACTTATATCTTTATATAAAGGTAAAAATAGGTTTACACTTAGGTTCTAAACTTATTTTTTAAAGAATTCAAATAACACACATGATTTCAAGGCTTCAAAATAGTTTTTAATTTATTAAGAAATATCATTTAGGTTCTTAAAAGCTTATTGGATCATTTGGAAACAATTGACAAGGTTTAAAAGCTATTTAGAATGTTTTTCAAACAGGTTTATTCAAATAAAAGATTCCTTATTCAAATAACCAAAGTCAGACTCCCAAGTTTCTCTTTTCATGAAGCTTTATTTGAATAACATAGAGTATTATTCGAATAAATTAAACCAAGCATGCGCGTCTTTTGCTTTAAAGGGTTCATTTGAATAACACATGTTATTCGAATAACAATGTTTTTCAAAAGCTATTTTAAATGGGTTTATTTGAATAACCAAATGGTTATTTGAATAACATGTTACAGAACCAATTTGCTCGTGTGCTATTTAAAGTGTTTTCGAATAACATATATGTTGTTTGAATAAACACGAATACCATAAACAGAAATAAAAGGTTAGTTAATGACATTGAATGCTCCAATCAACCCCCAACGACTCTTTTATTCTTTGAACTGTAAATGCAAATTATTGGGCACTAAAGAGAAGTTGAAAATTAATTTGAAAAGAGTTGGTGAACATTAATACAAGTTATTACAGTCATCTTCATAAAATCTGTGTTTTGATCTTAAAAGTGTAATTATCCTTTATATCCATTGAACTTCAATTTGTATTATCTATTATTGTGAGAATTTTCTTTCATCTATACTTTGATTATTCTATAAAGAAGGTGAGATATCTCTTAAGGAATTGTAAGGGTGAGGTATCCCTTGTTGTTGAGGTTCAAGCACAAGGGGTAATGCATCCTAAGGTGTTTTGAGTGTTCTAGTTTGTAAAAGTAGCAAACACTTATTCAAGCTTAAAGTTATAATGAAAAATCTCAGGTGATTACTTGAGGACTGGACGTAAGTCACAATGAGTGACTGAATCAGGATAAATCTTGTGTTTATTTTTCTAAACTTAAACTCTTTTATATTTGTGTTTTGTTTTTATATGCTTGCTTGAATACTATCTGTCTTGCCTTATTCATTTGTGAGTAAAAGTATTCAATCTTCTTTATCTATTCGCCTCAATCAATCAATAGTTTCAACAAAAATTGATATTCAACTATTTTGCAAAAGAATGACGAAAATATTTTATAAACTTAATTCACTCCACTCTTGAGTACTAAAGTCACTTGGTAACATTATTCTTAATCTCTTTAATTGTGGCCATAATACTAATATTAGTGGATTTATTCCATAAAAATTTTAAATTTTTCTAAAAAAAAGTTTAGTAATTTCAAAGATTCAAAAGAAATCAGTTAAAAGCTAAATATTTCTTTCTAAATGAAATACAAAGTAGAGAAAAATCATAAAACTTTACAATTCGAAATACAAAGTAGTGATACGAGTTTTTCAATAAAACCATCAACAGAATCAAAACTGAAAAACCAAAATCGAAATACAGAGATCAAAATCGAAGAACTGATATTGAAACTTGAAAAACATCGATTACATATATATATCAGAGTTATTATTGAACCAAAAATACATATTTTTCTAATAACTCTAATATACATATATTTCCCTCCTTTGGATTTAGAATTCATACATAATCAATTTGAATGATGATAACCTTAATATATCCTGTGTTAATATGAAAACACCTTGAACAGAGTGAAAATTGAAAATTCTTAGTAAAAAATGAACAATTATAAAAATGTTTGAAAACACATGGTGAGTTTCAACTATGCAATATACATAGAAAACCTCATGATAACCCAAGTATAACAAGAATAACATAATTCCAAAGATAACAATGAATGTGAATGTTAAATAAATCATGCAATATATATATATATATATATATATATATATATATATATATATATATATATATATATATATATATATCAACATTAACAAAGTAGATTCAACAAATATCAATACAAACAAGTACCAATTATCAGTAATTATCAACAAACATCAACAAACAAGTTCTTCATCACAGGAAATCCACCTTTGACTTTTTTTTTTCTTTTTATGTCTGTTTGTCTCACATTTTACTCGAAGATCTTCACTTCCATAGGGAATCTATCCTATCTTTGGCGTTACTTTAACATCAAGACAATAAAGCCAGACATATCCACACTAACTAGGCAGGTAACATAAAAGGAAATTCATCCCTCTGCCTCTCAACGGCTAGGTATACACTTTTTCATGAATCACTTGCTTGCCATCACACACAAATATAAGCAATATAAACTACTAATATATCACAAATAAATTCATCATATACAAGTTTATAAATAAATTATGACAATTAAATAAAACTCAAAATTTAGAATCATTAAATTTAAGTCAATTCTTCAAGGGACCAATTATGATTTAAAATTAATTTAATAATTCTTTTAAAAGTCCATATCACTGTCCATAGTGGTCTAGTCCTCATCATAGTCTATAGTTTATTAAATCCTCATCATGGTCCATAGTTTGTCCGGATCATGATAGTGCACAAAAGCCCTTTTATTACAAAGGTCAAAATAAATGTCATAAAATTACTCTCAAATCAAGATAAATATAAAAAAATCAATGTAAATCAAGCACATATGTTTATTGTACAATATAATTAAAAATATTTATTTAACATAAGTCTCAAGTAATATTTTAATTTTTTATAATTTATTATACTAGTCCCATGAAAGAATTAATATTCAAATTATAATAACTCTAAATTTTATCAAATATAATAAATATTTCAAAATTAAACAAATATCAAATTTTTATAATATTATATGTGCATAATAAATTTTAAAAAATAATAATATATATAAAATATTAAAATAATAACTAATAAAACACATAAACATAATAAAAGTTATGATTTTATTTTTTTTTAAAAAAAAGTTCAATTTTTACTTCTTTCAAAATTTTCTTTTTCCCCCCCTTCTCTTTCTCTTTTTCATCCTTCTTTTTTTTTCTCTTTCTCTCTCTCTCTTTTACTCCTCACGGTTTCCGCCTTTTCCTTTCTTTTTCTTTTTCTCTTTCTCTTTCTTTCTCTCTCGCTGTCAGCATTCTTGCTATCTCTCAATTTCACAACCTTCTCACTTTTTCTTTTACACATACGTTTTCTGTTTCTTCTTATCCTATTTATAGGCAATGTAAAGGGCTTCTTTTAGTTTCAATTGGTGCACGTTGCACCACACATTGCACCTCTAATGATTATTTATTTAGATTTTTTATCTTATGTTCCTTGCCATGGTACAATGTAGCACCTCTACTTTCATTTTTTTTTTTTTTTTTTGGAATTTTACAATGTAGCACCTCTACTTTCATTTTTTTTTTTTAAGTTTAAGGAATCATTACTTCTACTAAATATTTATTTTTTAATGATTACTTCTAATAATTTTTTCTTCATATTTTTCTTTAGTCATTATTACACCTAGGTTTTTAGATTAAATTTTTATATTAAAATAATAATTAATTTATAAATATCTTTTACCTAAATAGCTAATCTTTATAAATTAAATTCTTATAAATTTTATTTAATTTCTTTTTATTAGTAACAATTATTGTAAAATAAAACTAAATAGAATATTCAAGTTAAAAAAAAATTAAATTTTATTCTTTACAAAAATATTTTATGAAAATAGTATGTTATATTTTTCTCATCCTTTTAAGAATTTTGTCTCCAAAATTCACTAACCTAATTGAAATAACTCTAGATAGGACTAAAGGAATTTTGTCTCCTCTGGTGACAGTCATTCCTAGATCACTTTAACTAAATGAATTTCTTTTCCTCTCAAGTCTTTGACATATTTACCTATGATTTGTACAAGTTTTGTTCCATAAGTCAAATCATCTCTTACTTACATTGTTTCATGTTCTATGACGTGTGAATGGTCAAAATAATATTTTTGAGTTGGGATACATGAAAAACATTATGAAGATTTGAAAGATTTGGAAGAAGTGCAATTTGATAGGTAACAAGTGCTACTTTTTTTAGAATTTAGAATGGACTAATGAATTTGGAATTCAATTTTTTTTTGGATTTAAGGGTTCTACCAATCCCGGTAATATGAGTGACTATGAGGAAAACATGTTTCCCCTTATTCAAATTCTAAAGATTTTTCTTTTATCAATATAACTTTTTTGTGGTTTGCTGTACTATATCAGGTCCTAATAAACCCTTTTCTCCCATTTCTAACTAACACAAAAAGTGATCTACACTTTCTACCATACAAAGTTTCAAAAAGTGTCATTTTTATACTAGAATGATAACTGTTGTTATAGGCAAATTCTATTAATGGTATACGAATATTCCAATTTCCTTGAAATTCTAACACACAAGCTCTAAGCAGCATATCTTTTAGAGTATGAATGGTTCTTTTAGTTTGACCATCTGTTTGAGGGTGGTAAGATGTACTAAAATGGAGTTTAGTACCTAAAGCTTATTGTAAGGCTACATAGAATTTTGAAGTCAATCTTGGATCTCTGTCTGAAACTATGCTAGTTAGTACATCTTGTAATCTTACAATTTCTCGAATGTAATCCCAAGCTAACTTGTACAATGGGCAACTGACCTTAATAGGCAAAATGTGAGCGGACTTAGTTAATCTATTAACAATAACCCATGCTGCATCATATCTTGATGGAATCCTAGGTAATCCTAACACAAAATCCATTAGTATATTGTCTCATTTCCATTCAGGGATATTCAAGGGTTGAAGTAATCCAACAAGCTTCTGGTGTTCTATTTTAACTTTTTGGCAAACTAGAAATTTAGCTACAAAACTAGCTATGTCCCTTTTCATCCCAATCCACTAAAACAATTTCCTGATATCCTGATACAATTTGATTGTTCCAAGATGCATAGTGTACTTACTGCAATGTGCCTCAGATAAAATCTTATTTCTCAATTCTTCATTATTAGGCATACATAACCTTCCTTAGTACATCATAGCCCCTTTTTCATCAACCCTAAAATGTTCTTTTTTTTTAGAGATTGTAAAAACTCATCATTTTCTTGAGTCTGTCTCACTTGGTCTTTTAAATCACACTTTATTCTTAGTTCACTAGCATACAAGTAGTGAGGTTGTAAGGACACTGAAATCTTCAAGTCCCTAAAATTTTATAACAACTTTTGTTCCCTTATCATCAGTGAGGGCATGTGCAAGGACTTCCTGCTCAAGGCATTGGCCACTACATTAGCTTTACCAACATGATATTTTAATTCAAAATCATAGTCTTTTAAGAATTCAATCCGTCTACATTGTCTCATATTTAATCCTTTTTGGTCAAAAAGATACTTTAAACTCTTATGCTCACTATATACCTCAAACTTGGCTCCATATAGGTAACGCTTCTAAATTTTCAAAGCAAGGACTACTACTGCTAACTCTAAGTCATGAGTCAGGTAATTTTCTTCACACGGTTTAAGTTCTCTAGATGCGTAGGCTACAAAGCTTTGTCTAGGATCAGTGATTATTAAGATTAAAGTAAAGGTAAGTTTGTTCTTTAACTCTTAAAAACTTATTTCACAAGTTGAATTCCACTCAAAAGGGTGATTCTTTCTGGTTAACCTAGTTAGAGGTAAAACTAGTTAGGAGAATCCCTTAATGAATCTTCTATAATATCTGATTAATCCTAGAAAACTCCTAATCTCAATAATTGTCTTTGGTCTCTCCCAGTGAACTACTGCTTCAACTTTACTAGGATCCACAACCACTCTTCCCTAAGTAATCACATGACTTAAGAATCTTAATTCACTCAACCAGAATTCACACTTTTCTAACTTGACATACAACTGCTTCTCCTTCAGGATCTGTAGCACCATTCTAAGGTGCTGTTCATGCTCCTTATTAGTCTTAGAATAGATGAGTATGTCATCTATAAAGACTACTACAAACTGGTCAATGTACGATCTAAAAATTCTATTCATGTAATTCATGAAAATTACAGGAGTATTAGTAAGTCCAAAGGGCATCACAAGATATTCATAATACTCATATCTAGTCCTAAAGGCAGTCATGGGTAATTCTTCTAGTTTTACTCTTATATGATGATATTTTGATCTCAAGTTTATCTTTGAGAAGACTGTGACTCTTAACAATTGATTCAATAGGTTATCTATCCTAGGGAATGAGTACTTGTTCTTAATTGTGACTTTGTTTCAATTGCCTATAATCTACATATAACCTTATCCTCTCATCTTTCTTCTTAACTAATAGAATATGTGTACCCCACGGTGATATACTAGACCTAATAAATCCTTTGGCTAACAATTCCTCTATTTGTTTTTTGAGTTCACTTAGCTCCAAATGGGTCATTCTATAAGGTGCAAAAGATAGAGGTCATGTTCCTGGAACTAGGTCAATGGACACCTTCATGAAATAAGCATTCACATTATCCCTCGTTTTGATGATGACAAACCATAGGGGTAAAGAGCAACATATATAAAATAATCAGAGATAAAAGTGCAACACTCCCCCTTAAGCCATTCACTAGATTTAAGCAAGAGAATTCAAGCAAATAGATTTATAACAACTAATTCACATTCAATTCTCCCCCTTACTCATGCAATTCATACTCTCCCCCTTTTCGTATTATCAAAAAGAAAAGAAGCATGAAGTTTCAAAATGATCATTAAATAACCTAAGAGCATTAGATAATTAACAAATGAAATGAAACTTAACATCTAAAGTTATTAGCCCAAAGATCAGAATTTATGCTAAACATAAGTTATAAACTATCAAGTGTATCAACAAGGTCAAGATATGAGCTAAGGATTAGACAAAAATATAAAAGATAGTTAACCATGAAGCTCATCATGACTAAGTCCCAACTCCTCACTTGATCGCTTCACTGTCAGCATCCTCATTGTCAGCATCATCATCATCATTATCATCATCATCACGTTGATGGAGCCGATTGAAGGGCAGCAATAGTGAATGTTCACTCAATCTTAGCATCTTCTATCATAGATCAGATGAAGGCTAACTCCCGATTAACTCAATTGATGAGTTGGAGCATAGTTCCCTCAAATTGATTCGCCCGGTCATGCAATTCCTCCTATGCTTACAACAATATATGTGTATAGACTTTGCATCTTTTGGAGTAATTGAGCCATGGAAACTAGTGGTGGAGCACCTTGTTGTGCTTCCAGCATTGCTGCTTCTTCATCATTCTTATCATCCTCATCATCTTAAGCAATGTTACCATTGACACCATGGTCTATATAGAATCATTCAACACTAACCTTTTTCATTTTTACCTTGGTGAGAGTGTGCTCATCAATGGTCTCAAGACCATCTTTGCTTTGGTCCTTAACTTTACCGATGAATGGAACATAGAATTGTTGAAGGATTTTGGTGATGAGCATAGCATAGGGTAAAATATGATAGCTCTTCTTTGCCTTTAGCATGTGTTTGATAACATAGTATATGTAATTTATCTGTTTGCCATTGTTCAAATCCAAAAGGGTCAACACATCATCCAATTGTACCTGAGAATAGTTTCCCCTTCTTGCAATAAGAGCCCTGACTAGAATATAGTGTAGCAAACGATTCTCAAGAGTTAAACCACTAGCCATAACCATGTCTTTTGCACCATAACTGTAATATTCTTCTTAACCTAATAATTCTAATTAGGGTTATAGAAACTCAATAAAATTGGTATAAGCTGTCTGTAAATTTTGATAATCATATGGATTAGTTTGAGCATAATTCTATAACACTGAATGTGAAGAATGACTAAGATTTCAACATAAACAACTGATATGATGGAAATAAATATGAAAAAATTATTTCCTAGTCATAAATAATTGATATGAGTTGTAGTAAATTTTGGAGAATTAACTGAACTAGTTTGACATTTTTAAAGACACTGAATGTGTACCAAATTAGCCAAATTGAAAAGTTAAGTAGCTTAGAAAATCACGAAATTATATGGAGATGACAAGTAGAGCATGAAGAATATTTTGGTATAAAATACAAACTAAGGTAAGTATCAGTAAGCATATTTACTTAATTCCCAGGTTTAATTTAACTTAGGGAAGAGTAATAAAACTTAATTGATAAATAACAGTGTATTGAAAATTATGAAGTTATGGATGTAAGGATTAAGTGTAATCCTAAAACTTTTTATAACACTTATGAAAGTTAGAAAACTTAGCTTTGGAAGATTAAAGTGTTCTTAAGAGATACAAAAGTTTCTGCATGAAATCCATATTTATCTTTTCTATTCTCTCCATCGCCTTTCTCCTTCAACTTTATCCCAAACTTTTGACTTTTCTTCCTTCATTTTCCACGGACTCTAGCTGCAAAAAAGAAGCAAAGAAACAAAAGAGCGAAGGAAGAGAGAAGTAAGCATCCAAGGGAAGAAGGAGAGGAGGAAAAAAAGGAAGAATCAAGCACCCTCAAGCTAAGAAGAGAGATAGGGGTTCTTTTCCTTCAACTTGTTCTTCTTCTTCTTCTTCTTCTTCTATTAATTTTTGAATTAAATTATGGTCTTTGTGTCTTTGGAGGTCACGACCAAACTATGATCTAGTAGGAGTTATTTGCTTTAATTTGCTCTTCTCTTTCTATTGATTCTTGAATTGAATTTGTGATATTGGTTGTGATAAGAAAAATGAAATTTTTGTGTTTTTGGGTTAAGTAGGTCACGACCAAACCATATTCAAGAGGGGTTCTTGTTAATTTTTGTGCTTTTGCTCTTTAATTCTAATTGATGAAGATGATACAAGCTTGATAATGAATTTCCATGAATGATTAAGCAGAGGTGTGATCTCGATTCCAACATGGAGAACCAAGTGTTCTAAGTCATGAGTATTGAACCTCTATATTCTCTTATTAATTAAGTTATTTAAAGAGAAAGTGGTTGATTGATGAGATTATCAAGTTGGTCATGAAGGGAAGCCATGACCGTGACTTGTCTTTGATTGAATTTTAAAGAATTAATTTATTAAATTCACAAGTTATGACTAATTAGATGATTATATGTTAATTATAGAGTAACTTTGACCAATGTGGTTAATTATGGGTGTTAATAGTCATTTGACATACTAGGAATTTATGAAGAAACCCTAAGTTCTAATTAATAAATTGTTGATTGAATGAAAATTTCTTGGAGGATTGGCAGTGTAACAAAGTGATTTTGTTTATACTCATCTTGATGTTCAATTGATAATTTGGATGATTTTGGTATGAGAATGCATTGCATCTAATTTATTGGTGAATATAAATATTGTGCACTTGGAATAAATTGTATTATGCACAGAACTAAACATTCTATGCATTTAGTTACTTGAGTAGTAAAGTAACAAATGCATATATATGGAACGTGATAAATGAAATGATGTTGTACACTTGTTGTGTATTACAAATTATATTGCTCCTTGACTAATCAAGTTGAGTTAGAATATGAATTTGTATTGCCCCCTTAATTTCTTAAGGTTAAGCTAGAATAGTAATTTATACTTGTGTTTGAATAATTAGTGCTCATGAAATTTGAATTTGACTTGAATATGAGAATTGGGCATTTGTCTTTGAATGAGAAGAAAAATAGTCCTAATATACTATTCCCACTCATCATCCTTTTTTATTTGAACTATTAGTTCACTTGACAATAGTGGATTTTGGAGATGATCCTGTTTGGGGGAAGGGTATTCAAAATCCCATTAGAATTATGGAGATAATCCTCTATGAGGAAAAAAATCCTATATTCTTGAAATTCCTCATAATGTTTCCTTATGACCATAGTTTCCCTCATGGATATAAGGGTACTAGTGGTAGTGTGAGTCCCTAATTCACTCCTTACCATGAGTATATAGAACCCAAACTATATGAGGTGACTCTTACTTATTATGGTACAGTGATATGAGTTCTATGGGAATGAGTGCATATTTAAATGAGCACTGATGTGAATTTGAATTTGATTGTCATATTATGACAAAGTTGTGTTATGAATACCATTAAGTGAATTTGAGATTATAGTTTTGATTAGAAATTGTTTCTGAAAGTATTTATGGGTATAATTTATGATGCTTGTTCATAAATGTTTTCTAGAACTATTAATAACTGGAAATTCTGTTTCAGGAAGAGAAAAGACTTGATTTGACATTTTGCCACCTTTCTAGTTTATGTATAACTTAAGTTTTGAAAAGTATTTTTCCCTGAAACAATTGGGTTTATTATGATGACACAAATTTTTATTAGTATTATTGAGAATTCATAGAATTCTCTTCTCTATTTTAGTGTATTCCATATTATTATCAGGGAAGAACTCTTCAACAAGGAGGTGAAGGAAGAAGTTGTAGAATAGGTTTTGATAATATTTTGGTAATTGTAATGTATAAATAGTGCTTTATAGCATACCATGTAATTTATTATATAATGAAATGTACTATGTATATTGTCTTTCATAATATATGTATGAAACGTTAACCCTCAACAGACTCATATTTTGTGCATATTACATAATTATATTTTCAAATTGTTTATATTAGTAATAAGTGACATACTTAATTACAAATACTAAGGTGTAATTCCAGATGCACTATTAGTATTAGTATTAAGGGTGTTACAATAACCAAATTGAATCAAAGAGTTCAAAGCAATCTTATACTCATATTCAATAGCCCAAATAAGAAGCATCACTGCTGCTAGTGAAGTTTACACCATCAAATTCTAGCCCAGTCAGTTTAGTCCACATCTTATGGTTGATCACAATTTTCACATTTTTTACTTCAATGTTCAAAGTACCATTTTCATATTGCAGATTTGCATAGAAAACACTTATTAAATCAGGATAAATGTCTCTCATAATGCTAAAAAATGTAATTAGACCAAGATCTTGTAACAATTTATAACATTGAAACGACTCATTTGAGAAAAAGGTATTATCCAAATACCTTGGTTGGATGATCTTTCGAATTTGAAATTTGTTTCGGAAGATTTTAGCTTGCCTTGGTGTGCTGAAGAGTTGGGAGAGATTCAGTGCTGGAAGAGGTGCTTGTGGAGCCTTGCCTACAACATTCCTTGTTCTTTACCTTTTTGTGCCCTGGGATGATTGAGCCATGTTTAGGTATTTTTGGTGTAGGGTAGAGACAAAGGTAATGGAATAAGTGTTTTGGGAAGGATTGAAGATGGTAGAAGGAAAATTTAATGAAGACTTTGGGATTTTTGGATATGGTAGTCGCAAGTTATAAAGAGAAAGTGAGACTCAGATTTTGGAACTTTGAGATTATAATGAAGAATGGGGGTTTTTGGTGAGTGGGTTAGTAGGATTATGGTAGAAAGGGTGTTTTGGAGTTGATTGGGATATGAATAGAGGATTTTGATAGAGATTTGAGTCTAAATTTCTAGAGAAAGAGTAGAGTTGGGGTTTTGAGTGAGAGAAGGATTTTGAGAGAATTTATTAAGTGTTTTGGTTGGTGGAAAGATGAGGGGTTTTGGTGAGGAAGTATTTAGGAGTGATTTGTAGTGAAATGGTGAGAATTTGAGTTGGATTTGGGTGAGAGAGGGAGAATGAGAGACGATTTAGACAGAGAGATGAAGAACATGGGCTGAAAATGAAGAAGGAGGGTGTCCAAGGCTTAAAAGGCTCCTTGTAATCGATTACCAGATATGATAATTAATTATCACATTGTGTTTTGCTCTTCTGAGGCCTTATTGTTACGTAAGGTCAAAGTATGAGACTGATATGAGAAAATTAAAACTAGAAATTTCAGATCTATCATAATATGAAACAGATTAGAGAAACTCAAAACCAAACTCTTCAGGTCTTTCCCAAAGGAAATAGATATGAAAGATCTGGATAGTCTTATTGGAGAAAATACTAGAAAAATGTAACATCCTTAATACAATTACTAATAACATATCCAGAATTACGTAATAGTAATCCGAATTAAGCATGTCACGTAATACTAATAAAATAATTTGAAAATAGATATAAAAGAAATACAAAAAATAAGCCTGTTGAGGATTACGATAACGTACATATATTATGAAGTATAATATACATAGTATATTACAATACATAATAATTACATAATCGGTTCCAAGGTACTAAATATACATTTCAAATCTAAATGACATCAAGCCTTATTCTACATTCTCTTCTTCTGTCTCCTTGTTGAAGTGCTTGTCCTTGGAAACATTATGGAATACAAATAAAAATAAGTGAGAATTCTAAAAATTCTCAGTAATACTAATAAAAATTCGTGTCATCATAATACTTCTAATTGTTTAGGGGGAAAACACATTTTAAAAACTCAAATTGTTTATACACTGAAAAGGTGGCAAAGTGCCAAATCAAGTCATTGACGAGCGCCGAACTCACCAAAATTATAACTGAGTTATGCCAACGGCTTGTAGCATAGGAAACAACACCAAATTGTCTCTCAAGGATTTTAAAATGCAATCAAATCAAGTGAAAATGGGGGATGGGGTTTGGTAAGATTAAAAACGCAGAACAGAAATAGAATTGAGTTAAAACAGAATTAATAAAACAACCAATCCAAGAAAATTGTTCAAACTTGATTTTCATCCATCCTTGATTACTAAAAGTCCATTCAAATATCAATCAAGTCCTTGGTCGTAGAATACTTCAAGATGCCTCTCAATGATCCACAGATGTTCTACTAAAAACGCTTCTAGATTTCAATTCATTAAGGTTAGACAAATTAAGCATTCATCCAAATCGAAATTAACTTAAAAGCCAAGATCCAATCAAGTTAAATATTTCATCAAACACCTTCAATGTCTTATTTAATCTCTGAGTTCATCTCTTTGCACATGGTAATTAAGCAATTAACATATGAAAATTCCAATTAAGCAACCAGAATTAACAAAGAGAAGAAGAAGAAGAAGAAGAGAAACTTGATTAATAGATGAACTTAAACATTAAAAACAAAATCTCAAGATTAATAACCAAGCATGTTAAATCTCTTAGATTGATCTAAAGGCTCTACCCCTCCATAAGAAGGGGAGAACTTAGAAAATAAAAGAAAGAAGAAGAAAATCAAAAATTAGAGAGAAGGAAGAGAAGAGAATTATAGAGAGAAGGAAAAAAAGTCTCCAAAATGAGGTGCCTTGGTTTCTGACTTCTAACCCCCTAAACTACTCCCTATTTTAGCCTCACATAATTAAAAACCCACTAATTACAGATCTAGGTCCATTATGAATAATTGGGCCCAAACCCATGTAATTTGGAGGTCTGTAACTCAAGTTATGACCAAAACAACATCAAAAGGTCTTTGAACTCATATTCTGACTTCCAAGCCCAATTAAGTCCACTATACATCCAATTGAGACTTCGAGCACTCATCAAAATTGTAGAGCTTCCTGTTAGCTTTTCTACAAGGTAAATTTCATAATTATCAGATATCTAAAACTCAAGTTATGACTAAAATACAGAAATAATGTCAAAGCTCATTAATGCCGAAAAAATTCAATTGGGCTTAATTTGAGCCCAAACTCACAAAACATGACCAAGTTCAATCAATTAAGAATATGAAGAGTGTAAATGACTAAACATAAGAGTTTATTAATGAATAAAATATGTTATTATCAAATTCTCTCACACTTAACTTTTTGCACTTTTGGACAAAATATAAAAGACCAAAACAAGGGCATAAGGGATTAACAAAAAGAACTCAAATTCCAATGACATTCAAGAATGCAAAAGTTTACAAGCAAGAAGAACAAGAAAAGGTTCAAGGGATCATAACATTCATGAGTTAACATTTCTTCACATCTCAAACCAACAAGTAAGGTAGCTTCAAATTGAAAAGCATGAATTAAGAATGATAGATCCTCACAAGATGCACTCTCAAACCCTCAAGTGTTTTCAAGGTAAGTATTTCACTCAATTCAACTTATGAAAATTGCACTACCATATGCTTGCTTATCTTCTACTTCTCCACTACCAAACACGTGCATATAAAAATCAAGAGGACTTTATTCAAGGCTGTAATGGGGCCAAGGTAAGGGAAAGAAACAATATGGATATGACAAGTTAAACACCAAAGAGAATAAAAGAGCAATGGAGAGGAACTCAAATGACAAGTAACAAGTATGAGAATTTCACTGTCAATTCTATATTATGCACATTCTCTTACATATTCCTTTCCTTTCACAACCTTTATTGCATTTATTCTTTTTTTTTTCCATTTTTTTTATTTTCGTTTTTGTTTTTATTTTTAATTTTTTTAATTTTTTTTTCAATCACCTTGCATATTACACATCAATTTGCACAACTCTCACACTTGAAATATTAATTGCCCACAAGCAAAAGAGCTCCTCAAATGAAAGTGAGCCAATGCTCTCTCATTCCCTAAGGTAAGGTAAAAACATGGTTTTTCACAAAAGTATATAATGAGCTAAGACAAAGAATAAGCAAATAGGCTCAAGGAGGTTAATCAAGGGGAGATGATGCAAGGGTGGCTATTTAGTCAAAGTAGCTAATCAAGAAAGAAAGCCTCAATCATGTTCATGCATATAAGTGAAATGTAGCCTCGAAAAGAATCAAAGCAAGTTCTAGAATGATCAATTAACATGAGTGAAAATCACACAAGAAAGAAGGGAATAACATAAATGCTAAATCCATCCATCAATAGGCTCAAAATCTCATAAGGTATGCATTTATAAAACTCAATTCACCAATTCAAACATCCATTACTAAGCATATCAGTTTCAAGAAGGAAGAAAATTTATTCAATCATGCAATGAACCTTGAATTCTAATTACTGCAAACTCATAAACTTCACAAATCTCAACACATCATTGAAAAGTAATTAAACACACATCATTTTTTTTATTTACAAAAAATAGAATTTAAAAAACAGCAAATTATTCAGCAAAAATAGCAAATTAGAAAAAAAAAATAGAAAACAACAGACAACATGCTAAAATCTCTCCCCTACGCTTAAATTTTGCATTGTCCTCAATGTAAAACTCAAAAATCAGTAGCAAACCAGCAATAACATCAACAAATTTGAGACAGGCAAAATAAAAGAGAGGGAAAAGAAACAACCTTATCAAGTAGGGTAGATGGCTTCTTACAAGGTGACCGCTTCCACATCATCTGCTTGAGCTTGAGCTCCCTCATAAAATGGCTTGAGGCGGTGGCCATTTACTGTGAAAGCTTTCAAAAAGGTATCTAGCCTCACTTGTAATCTGATTTGACATAACCTATCGTACTAATGGAAAAAGTCTTAATAACAACAAATGGACCTAACCATCTAGATCGAAGCTTCTTGGGCATGAGCTTGAGGCGGGAGTTGTAGAGGAGAACTTTTTGGCCAATCTCAAATGTTTTCCTCATAATCATTTTATCATGGAAGGCTTTGGTCTTCTCTTTATAAAGTTTGGAACTTCATAAGCCTCCAAGCGGATCTCCTCTAATTGCTACAGCATTACTCTAATATGTATCCATGTGTAGCTTCCTCTCCATGACCCGCTTGATCTAGGTCTCAATGCATTAGTTGCACCTCTTCATCGCCCAGAATGCACGATGCTTAATTTCCACCGGCAGGTGGCATGCTTTGCCAAAAATAATCTGATACAGAGACATCTCGATTGGTGTCGTATAAGCAGTCTAGTAAGCCCACAAAGCATCATCAAGTCTCTTGCTCTAGTCCTTTCTATTAGGTTGAACTATCTTCCATCTAGATCGAGTATCTCTTGCGGGAGTTGATCTCTCTCATGTTTTCCTCATAAATCTTGGTTTGCCCATTAGTAAAGTTTGGTAAGGTGCAGAAACTCTATGTATGACCCTATACTTTTTCAGTAAAGTTTCCATGTTTCGATTGCAAAAATGCGAACTTTGATCACTAATGATGGCCCTCAAGACTCCAAACCTGTAGAAAATTTGTGATCTAACAAAATCCACAACAACTTTGGAATCATCAGTCCAAGTGGCTTTCGCCTCCACCCACTTGGATACATAATCAACAACCATCAAAATGTAAATAAAACCAAAAGAAATAGGAAAGGGTCCCATAAAATCAATACCTCAGACATCAAAAATCTCACAAAAAAGTAAGGGCTGTTGGGGCATTTCATTCCTGCGAGAAATATTACCTGTTCTCTGGCATTGTTCACAAGACTTATAAAACAGATATGCATCATGGAATAAGGTAAGCCAATATAAACCAGAGTCCAAAACTTTCCTACCTATACGAGTAGGTCCAAAATGTCCACCACATGCAAATGCATGACAAAAGTTAAGAACAGAATCAAACTCATGATCAGGGATGCATCTCCTAATTAACTGGTCACTACAAAATCTCAAAAGATTAGGATCATCCCACACGTAATACTTAGATTCACTATTCAATTTATCAATCTGAGCCCTAGTAAAACATGCAGAAAAAACACTAGCAACTAGAAAATTGGCCATATCTACAAACTAATGAGAAATGACCTTACCTTGCAACTATAAAAGCTGCTCATCAGGAAACGAATCATTAATGGGAAAGGGATTCGAGGCTCTCTTAATTATGCTCAAGTGATCAGCCACTAGGTTCTCTGCTCCACTATTATATCAAATCTCCACATCAAATTCCTGGAGTAGCAGCATCCACCTAATCAATCGTCACTTAGTCTCGGGCTTCTTTAGAAGAAATTTCAGAGCTGCTTGATCAGAAAATACCACAATCTTAGAACCAAGCAAATAGAATTGAAACTTCTCTAATGCAAACACAATAGCTAAAAGTTCTTTTTCTATGGTTGCGTAATTTGCTTAAGCAGCATCCAAAGTGCGTGAAGCATAGTAAATCACATAGGAGTCTCTGCCCACTCTCTATGCCAAGACAGCTCCCACAACATAGTTAGAGGCATGACACATTAGCTCAAACGAGAGTGTCCAATCAGGTGGCTGAATGACAGGGGTACTGGTCAATGGTCATTTCAAATGATCAAAGGCCTCCATGCACTTTTGGTCAAACACGAACTCCACATCTTGATGCAACAGGTTGGATAGCAGAATGACTATTTGACTGAAATCTCTGATAAAGTGTCTATAAAAACCCGTATGTCCAAGAAAAGAACAAACTTGCCACATGCAAGTGGGGTAAGATAAACATGTAATCACATCTATTTTTGTAGGATCAACAACAATACCCTCGCTAGACACTATATGACCCAAAACTATACCCTGTTCTACCATGAAATGACATATTTCAAAATTCAGGACAATGTTAGTTTCAATGCATCGATGCAGTACTCTAGATAAACTATCCAAATAAGAATCAAAAGAAGAACCATAGACAGTGAAATCATCCATAAACACCTCCATGCACTCCTCTAGAAAGTCAGAGAAAATACTTACCATGCACCGCTGGAAGGTACCAGGGGTGTTGCAGAGGCCGAAAGGCATCTGCCTGTAAGCAAAGGTGCCGAAGGGGCAGGTGAATGTGGTCTTCTCCTGATCCTCAAGTGCAATGTGAATCTGAAAGTAGCCAGTGTATCCATCCAAGAAGCAATAATAGGATTTCCCAGCCAATCGATCCAACATCTGATCAATGAAAGACAAATGGTAGTGATCTTTTTGAGTGGCCTAGTTGAGCCTCCTATAATCAATGCAGACTCACTAACTGTTCTGCACTTTAGTAAGGATCAACTCATTCTTCTAGTTGGCCACAACTGTCACTCCAGACTTCTTGGGGGACAACCTGCACAAGACTCACCCAAGTGCTATTATGGGGTAAATAATACCAACTTGCAGTAGCTTGGTGACCTCTTTCTTTACTACCTCCAGAATCAGAGGGTTCAGTCTCCTCTGGGGTTGTCGCACTGATTTAGCTCTATCCTTAAGTAAAATTCTGTGCATGTAGGTGGAAAGGCTAATACCAAGAATATCCGCCACCGTCCATTCGATGGCCTTCTTATTTTCTCTCAAAACTTGTAGCAATCTTGGCTACAATCACCGGAAGCTATGGTTTTTGGATGGAAGGTATCAATCTGGTTGTAAAAACTTCCCAAACAACAAGATCATGTCTCATTGGGGAAGGTAAAGTAGAACATGCAGATTTATCATTCACATTAACAAGAATCTCAAAACATGCAAATTTATTATTTTTAGAACAACCAAGATTACCAAAGTTAGAAGAATCAGATTTATTAGAGAAAGCAGAATTAGAGACAACTACAGCAACATATTTATCACAAACAGAAGCAAAATTAGAAACAGTTGAATTAGGTTTATCAGAATCAGAAACAGATTTATCAGCAAAAATAGATTTATTAGAACAAGCATATGCAGAATTAGAAAGAGCAAGACCAGTATATGCAAAAGTAGTGGAATCAGAAACAAAATTAACAAAATTAGAAGCAGAAATAATAGCAGAATTATCAGGAATAGGAACAACATAATTAGCATCATGTGTAGCAACACCAGAAAATCCAGGAAGCAATAATGGGCTAGAAACAAAAACTTGATTAGCAACAGAATATGCAGAAACAAAATTATCATAATCAGGAACAACAAATTGATCAGGATCAGAATCAGAAACATCACATGCAAATTTAGCAGAAATAGCAACACCATCTAGAAATCCCACAATCCCATGAAATTCAGCTAGCACATCATCAACTAGTATATCAAGGACATCTAAATGAAAAACAAAATAGTCTTCTAATGGATGTTTCATGGCATCAAAGATATTGAATTGAACTATGTTATCACCAAATTCCATGGAAAGGGTTCCAACATGCACATCAATCTTAGTCTTAGCAGTTTTCAAGAAAGGTCTACCTAAAATTAATGGTGACTGACTAGATGTAAATTCATTTTCCATGTTCAGAATATAAAAATCTACTGGAAAGATTAAATCATTTACCCTTACCAAAACATCCTCAAGCACTCTTACAGGATGAGTTGTGCTCCTATTTGCTACCTGAATGATGATTCCAGTAGGCTTCAACTCTCCAATATGTAGGGATTCAAAGACTGATTTAGGCATGACATTAATGGAGGCTCCCAAATCCAACATGGCATAAGTGAAGTGCTGGCTGCCTATTATGCAAGAAATGGTGAATGTTCCAAGATCCTTGCATTTCTGTGGCAGACTTGGCTGAATCATTGCAGAAACATTTCTGCCCATACTAATCTTTTCTGTACCCTTAAGTTTTCTCTCATGAGTACACAACTCCTTGAGGAATTTGGCATACTTTGGAATCTGCTTGATTGCATTCAGGAGGGGGATATTGATTTCCACCTTCCTAAATGTTTCCAGGACTTCTCTTTCCATTTCAGCTTGCACTGCTTGCTTGGATTATGTAACTCTATTTGGGAAGGGTACTGGAATGGCCAAAATTTGATTTTTCTACACAATTATTTTGTGCCACAAATTTTTGGTCTGAGCCACTTATTTTTTGAGAAGTATGCAACTTCTAGGCTGGTTGCTTGGGTACAGTTTGATGCATAGAGTGCTGCTCAAGGTGCTGTTGCTCATGTTGTTGAACTGGTTACTTAGGTTTCTGCTCAAGTTGATGCTCAGGTTGTTGTTGAGGTTGCATCTCAGGTTGCTTAACTAGTTGTTGCGTAACTTCTCTGCCACTTCTTAAGGTAATGACACTTACATTACCTCTTGCTGTTTGTGAAGGCAATTGGCTTGATCCTTGACTTTTCAGTTCATTGGCAATGGTTGCCAGCTGCCCAATATGAGTTTGCAGGTTCCGAATTGTAGCACTGACATTTTGCTAGAAGTGAATGTTGGTTGAGGCCATTTGTTTCATCAAGTCTTCCAAGGATGGCTCGGTTAGAGTGGCTACTGGACTAGGTAGCTGGACGGGCTGCTGCATGGGTGGCAGCACAGGTTGTGTTTGTCTGAATGCAGGTGGTTGGTACTTGTTGCTAGGCATAATAAGATGCATGCATAATAGAGAAAATACTAATCAAGGTATACCTAGCAAGGCCCTAAGTGAGCTTTCAGGCTCATCTATCACGTCTTTGCAATAAATACTCCTCATCTTGTCAAACCAATAGATAAGGAAATCAAGGATCTCAGTTTCATCCTCAGTCAACATGGAGATCAAAGTCTCTATCTCATCTTGACTCCTTTCTCAGGCCGCTTGCAACCAATATAAGTACATTTGTGGAACGCCTTCCGGGGTGACGAAAAAAGGTGCCATTCTCGAAACCTCCTCCAACTGAAAGAAATCCTTTTTGAAATTTTTAAAGTATTCTTGGTATTATTTAAAACTTTTGCATCTCAGTTATGCCTGCTAGGATATCCATCCTTTTTTATAGTTGTTCTCAGAGGGCATAAACCAGGTGAAGAGCAAGAAAAAAGATTCAACTGAACACGACCATTTGAAGGCCCTGCACATGTGCTCGTACATCCATATGAACCTTTAAGCATTCAGATGAAGCTATGTCAGTGCTAATCGTAAATGGTTTAATACTCCAATCTGGAAGGTGGAGAATGGAAGATAAACATCTATATAGGTAAGCATTGTCTCGTATAGGTATATGAAGTGTGAACCCTCAGTCTGGGTTAAGCATACCCTCTATTGACTCCATAGGGCTCAGATCACGAACTCGTTGTCCCGTAAACTATCCTCTGTCAACTGAAGATACTCATTTTTTTGGGCTACCTGCTCAAAAGTTTCAATAGCAAATGACATGCTAAGTACTTCCCAGTCACCCCACTGATAGGGGCTGACATCTCGGGGAAAGATAAGTTCCCTCCAACTTCCACCAAGCGTATTATGTCTTCCCAAGTCTTGTGTCCTAGAAAAACTCGCAGAGGCTGTACTCTGGTCAGAATCAAAAGAAGAGAAATATGATAGTTTTTCTAACTCCTCAATGATTTTGGAAAGTGAACGACACGGCCCAAGCCGCACTACTGATGGCCACCAAGACTATCAAATTATATCAATTTGTAAGTTGATTAACCAAATTACGTGTAGTATAAGGCACTACCGAGTTGAGACCTTGGATCACTCTAATTAAGCAATCAAATTAAGAAGTTAACAAATGGAAGGAAGTTACAAAATTAATTAAATGAAAGCAATTAAAAGCTGTAAACAGAATTAAGTAAATAACCAATCTAAGGAAATCAACTAATCTTGAATTTAATCCATCATTTATCACTAGGAATCTATTCAATTGCTAATCAGATTCTTGGTCTTAGATCACATCAAGAAGCCTTAAGATGATCCATGAACTCTTTACTAGATAAGTATCCAGTGTTTAATTAATCAAGGTTAAATGAATTAAGCACCCATTTAATCCTAAATTAACCTAAAACCTAGAATTCAACCAAGTTTAACAATCCATCAAACACCTTTGATGCATTGTTTAGTCTCTGTAATCCTCATTAACATATGGTAAATATACAATTATCACATCAACATCCAAATCAAATTAAGTAATTCAATTCAAATTTAAAAAAAATTAAAAGAGGTAAAAGGGAAACTTGATTTACAAGTAAAAGAGAAAATTGATTAACAAGTAAAAGCGAAACTCGATTAATAATTAAATGTAAAATAATCAAAACAAGATCTCAGAATTAATCATCAAGATTGTCAATTTCTAAGATTGATTAAAAAAGGTCTATCCCTCCATCGATAGAAAGGAATAAAAATAGAAAAGAAAGAAACCTAGAGAGAAAGGAAAGAAAGAGAGATGAAGAGAGAAAGTGCAAGCAAGAGCGACTAAGAGAAAACTAGGGTTAGTTCGTGGTTGCTATTGCTGCTTAAATAACTATCTCTAAAATTAAAAATCTAAATTTTCCTTTAGCTTAGGGTTAATCCTCTCCCTCGTAGCTTTAATTGGACACCTAATTTGCCTAATTTGAGCTTAGGATGAGAGAATTATGCCCATAATATTCTTAACAGCTCTCTAGACCCATCAATAGACTTCAAAGGGCGAAAATACCATCAAAATGTCCCAATTTTGATAAGTAGTCTTAATAAGAGTTGAAAATATATGTCTCAGATTTTCAATGGCACCGATCTCAGCTCATATGACTCCTACAACCTAAATTATGGCCCAATCTTTGCATATCGTTCAGGTCCTAGTGATAACATCTCTGTTCTGACTTCTAGGCCCAATCTGACCCACTAGACATCCAATACAGCCTTCGAGCTCTCATCAAAGTTGTATAGCTTTCTCTTAGTTTTTCTAAAAGGTAAAATTAATAATTTTTAGATGTTTATAACTTAAGTTATGCCCAAAATACAAAAATAGTGTAAAACTCCTAATAATCCTGAAAAATACAATTAAGTCCAATTTGAATACAAACTTATAAAATGTGGCGAAGGCCAATTAATTAAGTGCATAACAGGTCTAAGAGACTAAATATGAGGGTTAACTAATGTATAAAAATTATGTTTATCAACTGCTTTCGAGAGTCCTCCGCTTTTTGAATCATTGTCCGGATGTACATTTCAGATAATAGTCTCTGCCTCCCAATAGGGTTACCTTGCTATTGGGAGTGTTTCCACCTGCCACCCTACGGTGGAGACGGCAGCATTGACATGATCTCTAGGGAGCTCCATTCCCTTTCGTCACTGTTAACCTTCATCTCCCTCACCATAATAGCTATCGAAATGGGCAGAAAAGGAAGAAAAAAGGTTTGGCTAAGGGTAATACCTAGTGGTTAAAGGAAGAAAAAGGGGCTGAAGGTGTTGAAGATGGTGAAAACCACTACAAATAGCCGTGAACAATTGTCGAAAATTAGCTCAAGTTGCTAAAAAGTTAGAGGGGAAAGAAGAAGCATAAGCAAAAGTGGGAGGGGGTCAACCCCACTCCTATTTATAGGGACAAGGTATCACCCCAACTGCCACCACTAAAAGGGGCATTTTCATCCCTTCTCCATTAAATAAAATCATGGAAATAATGTTAGTGCAAAAACCTAACGGTGGCTGCCATCCAATGAATGCCACGTGTCTTTACGAAACTGCCGCAACAGATGAAAAGACGTCAGACAGACATGAAAGGTTGTGTGAATTTCCAGATGAAACATCCTATGACCCTGACTTAAACATGGCATCAGGCACCACAATTCATGCCACAAACTACGGATGTTAGGATCGCAAACCAATTCAATGCCTCATGACAGACCTCGGTAAAATACACCAGTACAGGGGGCAATCTCATAATAAACTTAAAATACCACACTACAAACTTCGGTAATTTTGTTACAACATTGTGAAATCTAGCATCCACAATGTAAAAAGGATCCTTTTGTTCAAGACATGTCATTGCTCTTATTGACCTCAGATATCTTGACACTCAATTGTCACATCTGAGCGTCAAGTTAAGGGCAATTATTTTGGACTGGATTCTAAGGTGGTCCAACAAAAAGCAACACGACTCGTCTAAGATGGATCCCAGCCCATAGCACACGCAACCAAGAACCATAATAGCTCCCAACAAACTAGGAGGAAATGTCTCTAACAAATCCCATAATTATAGGGATCACCATTAATGGTAATTATTATCCATTAATACCTATTTCAAAAGTGATTCCCTTATTATCTTGCTACCTTCTGAGCATGACACTCCTATAAATACTGGACTAACTCACCAAGGTATGAAGTTGAACCTCTAAACACTACCCACCTTGTGCACAGTCTAACTTGAGCATCTGAGTGCCTTTTGCAGGTACACCACCCCTTGCACCATTGTTGCTTTCATTGTACTACAAA
Organism: Ormosia emarginata; assembly: GCA_029884605.1. NCBI lineage: Eukaryota > Viridiplantae > Streptophyta > Magnoliopsida > Fabales > Fabaceae > Ormosia > Ormosia emarginata. Next base: position 13,891,177 of record JAQQTP010000044.1, on the reverse strand, counting down.
GGAAACCACCACACTCAGCCTCTCACAGGCACCCTTAGGTGATCCTCTGAAACCCGTTCAGAACAATAAAAAAATTATCACATACAATGATGGCAATTATTTGATTTATGAAAAAGCTCCTCTAAATTAAGTTTGTCTCTAAAGTGAGAAATTAAGGATGTATCCACCCTTAGATCATTTAGTGGGTTAAGATCATGATGTACTTTATCAAATTAAGGGTGAATAAACCCTAGATAAGGTTCCTCTAAAGTGAGTTTGTGTGTAAAGTGAACAAGTAAGGGTTATCCATCCTTAAATCACTTGTGAATTAAGATCACGATTCACTTTAAATTAAATCAAGGGTGAATACTGTAATACCCTTAAGTACATGTTAGACTGGTACATGGTTACCGAAGGTAGCATTTGACTTGTTTAGCATGTCAGTAAAGTTTTGTGACAATCTAAGTTCATTTAGGCACTTAGTTGCAATATAGAAGTTGTAAAGTGGCTTAAAATGACTCAGATAATAGCATAAGTTGCTAAGTTAAGAGAAATAAACATAGAGAGTTTATTTCTAGGTCACAAATAAGCCAAGTAAGATGTGATAAAAGTTTCAAGAGAATCGGAGTCAATTTGGTATTTTTTAGGCATACAGGTTGTGCTTTTAATGCTAGATTGATCCCTAGCAGATATAGAAAATGATGAGAATTGTGAAACAACAATTTAGATGAATCTTATGATTTATTCTAAAGTTGTTAGAAGCAGGGAAACTCGAATTAGCATAATTCGGGTGTCCATAGCAGATATAAGTTTCAGTGTAGAAACTTAAGTTAATCTTTTCCTGTAATTACCTCCACATCCCACCCCCTTATATCTCCCTTCTCCCTCGGCAGAACCGAAAACCAGAAAAGAGAAGAAAGAAAAGGGGAGAAGAAGAAGGAGAAAGGGGAAGAAGGGAAGAAGGAGAGGAAGAAGAAAGCTTCAAGGTTCAAGGCTTCAAGTCTTCAAGAGGTAAGGGGATTTCTATTCATTACTCCCTCTTTGATTTCTTTGAATATAGTTTGGGGTATTGAATGGAAATAGGGGTTTGGATAGCCAAATCCATGTTCTTAACTTGGTTCTTGATTCCAAGGACTAGGTTAGGATAGTTTAAGTCTAGAGAATGCTAGATGGCCATTTATGGCTTAAGAATAACCATAGAATCCATAGAAAATGGATTTGTAGAAATAGTTGGTGTTATGTGATTCTGGACTTAGATTTATGCTCTACGAGAATTTATAGGTTGTAAAAGAGGTACAACAAGGTAAAGGGCATAGATTAATGCTAGAAATCACTTAGAATCCATGAGAAAAGGATTAGAAATTGGTTTTTGAACCAATTATGCAGAAACCGTATTCTGCAGAACTGTTGTTCTGCTATCAGCGCCGCGGCGTAGAAAATGCATGCCACGGCGTAGAAAATGCATGCCACGGCGCGAGACCACGAAATAGAGCACTCGAGAACAGGGCGCCGCGGCGTGCAGACGCCGTGCCGCGGCGTGAGACCCTGAAACTCCAAAATGTTATTTTTGGACGTTTTGAAGTTCTAAAGTAAAGGGGATCATTTATATATGTTTCCTAAAGTGTGTTAAGGTATATATGGGGATATTTTCAAGTGGAAAATACCTACCCATCAAGAATGAGAAAGCATAGGCTTTTAAGCATCCTAAAGGAAAGGTTTGCTTTAAGTAATGACATTGCACCTTAGACAACTTAGTGTTGCATTAGATATCACTTAAGATGTGATGAGATGGTGCAATGAAGACAAGTGTATTAGTATGCACTCTAGTAGAGAATGAGAAAGGTATGAACCTTAGGAGATCCAAGAATAGTGGATTACCTTAGGAAGGTACCTAGAACCTTAGGCAACGAAGAGTTGCAAGTAAGAACCACTCTTGCATTAGAGTTACTTGAGTGGAGACAAGATTGTGTATTGGTTCCAAAGAGGGAACGTTTAGGTACTAAGTCTCTAGTTAAGTGAGACTTGGTGCATTGTTAAATACATAATAAGATGATATATAACTAAGAAGATGTCATAATCATAAGGTCGAGCAGAAATGTGCAATAACTCATGTATTAGTAAAGATGAGTTAGAAATACAAGATAAAGAGAATTTACTTCCTTAGATACTAACCAAAGTGGGGAAGTTAAGTTCTTAAGCATTCCATGAGTTTGGAATAGTTAAAGAGGTATCTGGAACCTTAAACACACAAGTATAGTATAAGCTACTACCAGGCGTGTGATAGAAGGGAAAACTAGATACAACTAGAATATGTATGTTAGCACACAAGTGTAGTATAAGCTACTACCAGAAGTGTGATAGAAAGGAAAGTTAGATGCATGAATTACTCACTTTAGTTAAAGTTGAGTTAATTATGCAAAGTTTTAGAGAAATGCTCATTATGTCCTTAAGCAAGGATAGTTGAGGCATTAGCTAAGATAGACTCTTTCACTAGGATGAGTTGAGTCTATAGGAAAGTAAGATGGTGTTTATGTAAGAGTTAGACATAACACTAAGCTTTTCACACACTAGTCAGTTAAGCTAGTATGTATGTGAAGAGAAAGAACCTTAGTGCAACTAAGACTAGTGGTTGCCATAAGTAAGTACCTTACACCTCAGCAACATAGTGTTGCGTTAGAGATCACTTAAGAGATAGGAGTGATGAGGTGGAGTTTAGGTACAAGTATGAGAAATGAACTGGTGATGTTTACCTGAGAATGTAACGTTATATGACATGAGGTCATTTAGCCAGAAGGTAAGGAATCAGAGAAGTTCCTTAGGGGACAAGTATTCCTAACCAAGTGCTAAGGTTACATATAGTATGAGGTTACAGATTCTCCTCATTGCAAAGGGTAAACATAAGAAGCCAAAGTTATTAGTAGAATATGCTTAGATCAAAGAGGAACTAAGTATATAAGTATGAATGAAAGTCTATGAATTAGTTAAGTAGTATCGATCTGGTGGATATCCTTTGATGTTTATTCATGGAGGCAAAAAGATGATAGATGGGTGTCCGAAGGACTTTTGAGAAGGACATAACCCTGATGTCTCGATAGTGCCAAGGCCAAAGGAGATAAGTGGGAAATCCAAAGACGCTCTTTGAGCAAGGATGAAGCCCGAATTTCTCAGTGTGCCAGGATATGTATAATGTGAGGATGAGTTTTCCCTCTAATTACCACTAGATGATATACTGACTAGTTCCTAGCAAACTTCCTTGTTCTTAGAATAGACTTTTACATTTGCATTTCATTCACATACTTTTAGGATTCCTTAGGCATATTCATATTACATATCATTATCATTGCATTCACAGACAATTGTATGGGCATTGTCCGTCACTGTTGGTATGTACAGCTGTATGGGCGTTGTATGTATTAACAGTGTGTAGGCTATCAGTTGATATCACACTATGAGAAAGTGTGCAGTTATGAGAAAAGAGGAGGAAACTCCTAAGTTATGAGAAAAGAGGAGGAAACTCCTAAGTTTTGAGAAAAGAGGAGGAAACTCCTAAGTTAAGAGAAAAAAGGAGGAAACTCCTAAGTTATAAGAAAAGAGGAGAAAGCTCCTAAGATAGAAATAGTTATGAGAAAAGGGGAGAAAGCTCCTAAGTTAGAATTATAACATTTGTCATATATTTGTTATATACAATGTTATAGAGAACTGTATTGGAATTGCTTTTAGAGAATGTAATTCTCACCCCGCTTTGATTCCATGTAAATCCGGATGCGAGGCTCGTGCGTATCGATGCAGGCTCAGATGCAGGTACCGATGCAGATTCAGGTGCAGGCAAATGCTCAGGTACAAAGGTACAAACCCTGCTAAGGATGAGAAGATAAAGCATGAAGACTAGAAGTAGTTTTATTGCTTTAAGTAGACAGAACTTATGTAATAAGTTTATATTTGTTCTGTAAGTTTTATGTTATATGTATTATAAATAGCCCTCAGGTGGCTAAGTTTGTATAAGTTTATGTATGAGTTTAAGTTTTTCCGCAATCTCTCAAGGCTTTCTATAATTACTCAGTTGTGATTATAGATATATGTTAGTATGTAGTATAGAAGTGACGTCTCTAGTTCATCTTTATATATCTCTGTCTATCTAGGATATATCTGGATATCTGTATTAGGGTGTTACAAATACGCCTTTAGTTATTCACTTTATTTACAAGCTCATTTTAGAGGAGTTTTTTTCATACTATTACTTTATCACTTTAGAGGAGCCTTACTCTTTGAGTTATATCTAAATGGTAATATTATAGAATGATAAAACAAAAAATGAATGAAAGAGTATAAATTATATCTGAATTCATAACATTTAGAATTATGAATTAATGTGGAAATACATCAATTAATTATTACTTATTAATGCTTAGTTATTTGATACACTACATTAATTCTTAATTATATTTACACATTAGTTCTTTGGTATACAATATTAATTCATAATTATTTGTGCAAAATTCGCACATGGTTTTCTTTCATCATTTTTGAAGACATGGAAGGAGTATGAAGCAAATAAATCTGTTAGGCATGTTATAAGTTATCAATAGTTTTTTTTTCTTTTACACTCATTTTTAATTTAGTCCTTATAGTTTTGTTTTTTTTAAATCAGTCCTCACATTTATAAAAGTTCTTAAATTAGTTCTTGCCATTAACTTTTGTTATAATGCTATTACAATACTGTCAGTTGACTAACAAAGTAAGTATTTCTTTATCCAATAAAGTTCCTTTAGATGCTCATTTTCTCTATAAAACATTAAATAAGTACTCATTCATTCTAGTGCTAGCATGTGTGCTCGTGTGATGTGTAACACCCAAAGACTAATTACTCCACGTATATCTAGATTACACTGAAGCACTTAGGCTCAAGCACATCATGACTAAACTTTCACTTACCTTGGTAATTAACTATACCAATTTTATCTCTTACTCAAGCCTTGTGAGGGTTAAATTTTCTGTTCAAATTAAGAGTATAGCCGAATGCCTCCATTAAGTTACCATCCAATATTTTTGTTTATTTCTTTATTACTCGCTTAGTGTCCTTTGAGTCCTCCTGATAGAACTTTATGAACTTGCACATTTATCTAATTGGGTATCATAGAAATTTCATATTCAACCCAAAGTACAAACATATGCCTGTAATACATAATTTTATACATAACATGTATAAACCACATTGGCATTAGTAACCTATACACTCCAGTACATGAATCTCCTGGATCAGTATCAAAGTTATACATATCAAGCTCTCATAGGCATATATATAAACCATGTACAAACCACTACATAAATATAAATACATGGCAATGGTAAAAAATAAGTGTCTTAATGCTACATCAACATCTACATCCCTACACAAAGGGTGAATCACAAGTTGAAATTACCATGGAAAAGAAAATAGTAAGGTGAGAATTTCAAGAACTCCCAGTATATCTAATAAACATATGTCATCACAATAATCCCAGTTGCTTTGGAGAATTAAATAATTTTTAAATCTTTCATAGAAAGGTGGCAAATGCTAAATTGTTTCCTTTCTCTTCCCAAGGACAGAAGTTCAATTTTAATAATTGAATAATAAATTTTATAATCATAAATCCAGGCAGTATATAGCCTCACAAGCACATCAATCAATAAATCAGAGAATTTTCCAGAAATATAACAATATATAAATCATCTCACAATGTATATAGAAGAATTACAATTAACTCAAAATGCAGATATTCATTATCAAATTAATGATTTATATAGCAAATTCATGAAGATGTGCCAATGCTCAAGCAATGTATTTAAATTTTCGTTTAGTGCTCATTAATTATCATCTTTCTCATCTGATTCCCCAAACCCATGTCCTTTTATCTCAAATAGGTAGGGAGGGAATGTCGCCTCCTCACACTACCCAATATTTGGTGATAGTTTACTTATCAGGATGGTGCACTCAATCTGTACGTAATAGTTCATCATTACACAACACTATCCCAAGTAACCCTGCCCAAATCAAGGATCACCCCCAAGTACGCAGATAATTTCTAATATCAATTTTCTTTCAGAATGGAATCACATCTAGAATCACCTTTAGGTATGAGGATCATTTCTAATATCAATCACTGGCCACATCTAGGATCACTCCCAAGTACGAGGATCATTTCTAATATTCATCACTGGGTTACCCTTCATAAGAGAATAACATCTAAGGATCACCCCTAGGTACAAGAATCATGTCCAATTTCTTTCAAACTTTGAGCACTTAAAGATGTACTTTACATTTTAATCCAATTACTAGATCAACTTTAACATTTTAACAGAGCATATCAAATTCCAGGACATCATCATTCATCTCATAAGCATGCCAAGTTCCAATTTCTCATATCATCTTATAATTCACATAATTCACAAGGCAACTTGAAATACTAGTAAAGTCACATATACATGAGATAAGAATCAAAAGATAATCAGGCTTCATCATGTAAACATAAGTTATCTTATCTCATTCATAAGCCAACTCAAGCAAAATATGTTGAGAAACCAAGTGTTAACATGACATTAAACATTTTTGTTGGAGGCATTTCTGAACCATTAATTTGGTGGGCAACACCTCTTTGGCTAACCACAAGTGCACGGGTTGCACAAGTAATAAAAATGATGAGTAAGTTCGCCTCCACAGGGACAATGGTAATTTCCAAAGCTAAATATTGATTTACAATTGAATTAATTCCATTCAAGCAAACATAAAATGGGAAATGGTTTGATAAATAAATTACGTAACACAAAGGAAAGCAAAGATAGAGAGAGAACCTAGAGAATCCTTTTTCACCCCCTATTTCAACTGAAAACATGCAGTCCTTATAAGCATATAAATGATTGGATTAGGTTAGCCTGAGAAACTAGTCTAGTTAAAGGCCTATGTCTAGGATGATTAACCCTATGCTATTTACCTAGTTCACTATGCATCCATGAGAACCAGAGCAAACAACAAGCATTAAGATCGATTCTCAACTAAGACTATACACGACTAATAGGTATATATCTATCCTATTAACGAATCAACCCATTTCGCAAAGAAAATGAAATCGAACATGCATCTACCATACAAATGATCTAAAACCCAAAGTCCTATGTCTAGGTTCAATGGGTTTCATCCAATCACTTACAAGCTGATCAAACAAATAAGAGCATTAAGCATAATATAATAGAACAAAACTCAAATCTTTCATATACACTAAAAAAGGGTACAAATCATTCAATACCAAAGGGAGATTCAAAGAATAATCTAAACACAACTAGTTACACAATGAATACGAGAATGTCATACAAAAATCCGTATTCAAGATAAATGAGAGAGAGAGAGAGAGAGAGAGAGAGAGAAGGAGAAACATAAAAAGAAGCCCCAATGGCTTAAGCCTTGAAGCTTGAATCTTGATTCCTTCAACCCTCTTTCAACCCCGAAATGCCCCCTAGCTGTTGGACTCTCCAATGGGCAAAAGCCCCAAAATGTACTGAGAGGTGGAGAAGAAAAAAAAAGAGAAAACCTAAGAGAAAAAGAGAAAAAATCAAGAGCTTATTCTGAAGTTTGAGCTTCGGTATTTAAAGATAGACAACTCACGGCGTAGCATTAAACAATACGTGTTGTGGCGCGCAAAACTTAGGGCACCAACACTGCGGTATGAGCTACCTTGCGCCAAGGCACTTAAGCCTCTGGTTCATCAGGGTGCAGAGGCAGAGAGTAGAGCACCGCGGCGTACAGTTCCTTATGCCGCGACATAATGTCTTGGAGCTTGTCTTATGATTTCTTTTCCAACATAGGGCCTTGACTTGCATCAAGTTGGTTCTTTTGGGCTCATCCTACAATGGAAAAATCAACCAGTCAAATACCAATGCAATCAAACTCAATCCAATTAAAGATTAGAAAAGATTAAAGTAAGATTAGAGATGAAGACTTCAATATGAAATTTACATGAAAATAGGACTAAAGTCTTCCAACAATGCATCACAACAAGGACAAAGCCATCAATAATGCATATAGATAGGGCACAAATAACTACATTCTATGGAGTTATCACACTCCCAAACTTAAGCTTTTGCTAGTCCTCGAGCAAAACAAAGTCAGAATACACTTTCAAAGACAAGCTCAAATCACACCAGTGTATGATAATTGGATTAAACCTCAAAGAATACACATGCCTCAAAATTTGGTTCTCACATACACAATCCTTCTCATATCAACAATCAAAGATTCAAATCATGCACAAACAACTGTCCACAACATGCAAGTAAAACCCCTTCAATTCAAATCATACTTAACCAGATGAGTTTATGGTTAGATACAAGAATATAAATCAAAAGAATCCACAAGATTGTAAAGCAACTCTTTCTCCACTAATGTAAATCACACATGAATGAGGATCAAAGGGGTCTTTATTAGCTTGTAATGTAAGGCCATGGTTATGTGATAAAGAAGAAAGGGGAAAAATAACAAACAAACAATGAGAAACAAAAATATGCGATTTCAAGACTTGAGAACAAGTGAAACTAGCAGGGTAATCAACAGTGAAGGCTCACAATTCGCCAGAACCATGCAATGCTTTTTATTTTTAACTTTTCTTCTTTCTTTGTTTGCTTTGCTTTTCTCTATTCTCTTTTTCTTTCTTTTACTTTTACAAAGCAATTTCTTTTTCTTTTATTGTAATTGGTTCCTTTAGGCTCATTTTTATATTTAAAATATTAATACCCCTAATCACTGAACTCACTTCAAGAAACAGCATTTTATGCACTCAACAGATATTAATGGTAGGAAGAAAATGCAATACTTTTACATGCAATAGAATGGTTAACAGGTGAACAAATACAATGGTAGTGAAAAACAAATAAGGCCAAACAATTAACAGGCTTCAAAGGGGACCAATGGATATCATAATTAAAGGGTAAGCTTGAAAGGTTCAATCATCCAAAGAATGCCCTAATCATTTCCTCAAGCATGCACAACCTAGGATTTCGCTTCAAGAGAGTTACAAAATAATTTCAGAGATATAAGACATATCCACATGTACTAACTAAGCATTCTCTAGAAAAGCACTCAAATCCAATCCGAAGCCAAATAAGCATAGGAATGGAAAACTTATCATGCATAAAAAGAATCAAGATTGAATGGCATGCACCAAAGATCACATAGGGAGTCACGGAAAAATTTGAGGTGAATTTGCATCCCTAATTATCATTGGGCAATCATTACACTAGCTAATGGCATCATGTTATGCATTCAAATAATTTCACAAGAATCAATCATGCCAATCAACCATCCTGTGCACCAACTCATATAATAAACAAAAGAAAATATAACAAAAAATATTAATACTTATACTCAAGAAATGAAAATTAATAGTCACTATATATAAAAATACTAAAACCAGTCAATATATACAAAATATAAAGACACCCCCCTAAACCTGGGAGAAACAGTGTCCTCACTGCACACATACATCATCAAAATAAACAATAGTAAAATAATGGAGACTGCCCTAAATATATCGATCTACTCAGCATCATCGACATCAGGAAGGACCTCAGTGCCTGCATCGCTGTCATCATCACCCGGAAGTGGCTCAGTGTCGCAGCCACTATCATCATGGTGGACTGCAAGATCCTGATAATGATGGGAGGGGCCAACTCCATCAAAAGGAGGGTAGGGTTGCTGCAGCTACTGAAAAGGACCTACCCCAGGGAAATGTGGGCATGGTGGAATAGGGAAGTCATGAGTGGATATGTGAAGACGCTCCACTAGCCATCGATGATCTCAATGGTGTATGTTTGCATAGCAGCAAGCTGGAGAAGCTCGAAGCTCTCGGCGGCAGCCGCATGGGGAACCTAGGGCTCTGGGGCTGGTCTCGGGGCTCTCCTGTGTGCTCTGCGAGGGACCGCTACCTCTGGAGGAGCTGCTCCAACCCTCCTAATAAAATATTCATTGAGAGGCTGTCTGACATCTGTAAGCTCCTCATTGTGGCCGAGGGGTACACCTCGCCTCTAACATAGTCGGTGGATGAGGGAGGGGAAGAAAAAGGCTATGCGGCTCCATGGCGACCCTCCGCAGCTGCAGGTATAGGATGTAAGCTATATCAATCGAGCATTGATGCAGGATGGCATAAATCAAGATGGCATAAATCAAGATGGCACGGTCACGCATGACCTTTGAGAGGTTGCCGGAAGGTAGGATTGTTAACTTCAGAAAATGAAGTTAATTCACTTGAATTTGATTGTATTTGAGCATGCTATCCTTAAGTTTTCAAGGCCATGGGTTCAATTATTGCATGACTTTGGTGAATTAAGCTTGTTAATTCAAATGATTAAGAATTGAATCTTTGAAGATCATGTTTATGGAAGTTGGATTGATTATGGTTTGATGGACTTTAGCATTATTTTGATACAGGTACCTAAGATGGGAAAGGCCTTGGAAGGGGTGACAGAACAAAGAGAAGCTCAATTGAAGAAAGATGCAAGAGAGAAGGAAAAACTATCAACCCATGCCTAGGCGTGACAAATCCATGCCTAGACGTGGTCCTCTCAGGCTTTCAGGCCAACTCAGGCAGAGACATCCACGCCTAGGCGTGGGAAAGTCACGCTTAGGCATGACACTCTCAGATTTCCTAGATTATTAGACAAAGGCACCCATGCCTCGGCGTGGTAAAGTCACGCCTAGGCGTGGCAAGCAGAGGAAAGACACGTCATTCATAACCACGCCTAGGCGTGGGAGAGCCATGCCTAGGCATGGTTAAAACCCTGGTTCGCGATTTTGGCCCTTTTTATCTGATTTTGGAGAGCATTTTATCATCTTTTGTTTTTGGGACCTAAGCATGATTTCCAAAGACCAAGTGGGAGGAGGAGGAACTCTTGGAAGATAGAAGGATTCAAGTGAAGAATCAAGATCAAGGAGGAAGATCAAGCATTGGCTTCTCACCATTCTTGTTCATTCTTTCCCTTTTCTCTCGATTTGTAATTTGACGGGTTTCTTGAATTCCTTAGTTTGCTCCTCTTTTATGATGTGTAACTAAACTCTAATCTAGGGGCTCTCTAGGATCTTGCTATAGATTTGTTTAATGTGTAATTAGTTGGGTATCCTTGAAATGAAATTGTTTTTGTTCATTCATATCTATGCTTAGTGCTTGTTATTGATTGGCCATCAATTGCATGATTTTAATATTCCAATTGAACTAGAAATAGGGTGTTGTGAATATGGATATAATATGGTTGATGTATGCTCAATTACATTCTATTGGTTTGGGTGTGTTGATTAACTAAAGGGATGAACACATACCCTTTGGTCATGCATGGCAAGTGTTTGATAAATGGTCTCAATGAGTGATTCTTATGTTACTTCACATGGACACATAGTGGATTAGCTAGGTTTCACATGGGTAATTGTCTTAGACATAGGCTCTTATCTATTGATGGTTATTAGCCAACATATATCATTTCATTGATAGGTGCTTGTTAATTGCAATTAATCATTGAAGTAGCAAGTGAATAGGAACCCCTAGGCTTTAATCATTCTCATCTTCTCTTGTGGATTTGGTGTTTGGTGCTCTCTTATTTTGTTTCTTTTAAATTGTTATTTTAATTTGCAACCCAGTCTCACATTTCGATTGCTTAGATAAAAATTTGTGAAATTTGGTTAAGTTTAGCATTCTTCTAATTATCAATCCCTTGGGACACGATACTCGAACTCTCATTTATATTACTTGTCGACCCGTGCGTTTGCAGAGTTACAGTTAACAACTAATAAGTTTTTGGCACCATTGCCGAGGATTGAGTTTAGATTTTGTGTTATTTCTTACATCTATTCACAGTTCTTATTTCATGTTTTATTTGTTTTGTTTTGCATTTTTTTTATTTTTAGGTACTTGGCTCTTATATGCGAAGAACTCAAGATGTGTCTCGATTTCCTTACGATTCTGAGATCGAGAGGACATTTCGTAGATTGCTAAGAGAACAACAAGTATAAGAACAAACACTAAATTTAGTTAGTGAATCTGAGATGGCGGAGGAAGCAAATGCCGAAAGACCCTTGAGGGAATATGCCACCCCAAGTGCTAGAGAAATCCGATCTAGCATTAGAAGGCTAGCAGTACAAGCACAAACTTTTGAAATCAAGCCTGCAATTATTCAGATGGTTCAAAATAGTGTGCAATTTGGAGATTTACCCCATAAAGATCCTAATGCTCATCTAGCCAACTTTCTAGAAATTTGTGATACTTTCAAGCACCAAGGAATAACTGATGATGCAGCTCGCTTAAGGCTCTTCTCTTTTTCCTTGAGAGATAGGGCTAAGGCATGACTTCAATCCTTACCTGAGCATTCCATCACTACTTGGGAAGAGCAAGCTCAGAAGTTTTTGAACCGATTCTTTCCTCCTATGAAGGCAATGAAGTACAGAAATGACATCTTGTCTTTCATGCAATTTGAAGGAGAAACTTTATATGAAGCATGGGAGCGATTTAAAGATTTGCTAAGGAAGTGCCCCCACCATGGCATAGCAAAATGGATGTTGGTTCATACCTTCTATAATAGCTTGACAACCTCCATTCGTTCCATAATTAAGGGGCACTTATGAGTAAGACTGTGGATGCAGCCTACAACCTTTTGGAAGAGATGGCTAATAATAATTATCAGTGGCCAGCAGAGAGAGTTGCTCCAAGGAGAGTGGCAGTCAGGTTACATGAAGTTGATGCTCTCACATCACTTTCAGCTCAAGTGGCAATACTCTAAAAAGTTTGACACCATGGCAGTCAACTTTGTTGCAAGCAGAGCTAATATCACAGCTGAGATTTGTGATCATTGTGGGGACCGTCACTCTACTGCAAATTATACGGCTAGCTTGGAGAGTGTACAATATGCTAGTCAATTCCGTCAACTAGGTCACAACACTGATTTTGGTAATACTTATAACCCCAGTTGGCGGAACTATCCTAATCTCTCATGGGGTGGAAATGTTCAAGGCTCTACCTCGTCTTATCAGCATAATCAAGCACCTCGTGCTCCTCTAGGCTTTCAACAACAGAGCCCTTTTTAAGCCCAAACTTCAACATCGACTTCAACTTCTAATTTGGAGAAGATGTTTGCTCAGTTTATGACCAATCAACAAGATTACATGACCAAGACTGATTCAAGGCTAGCATCCCACGATGCATTAATGCAAAGCCAAGCAGCTTCATTGAGGAATCTTAAGACTCAAGTGGGCTAACTTGCCCAAGCTCTAAATAACAAGCCTCTAGGGAATTTCCTAAGTGACACTATTAACAATCCTAAGGGTGCCCTTAACGAGCAGTGCAAGACTATATCATTGAGGAGTGGGAAGGAAATTGAAGGGAATCCCAAGACTAAACTTATTGAAGAAGAAGTTGAGGTGGCACAAGATGAAGTAGCTGTGAGCAAAGAGGTTGAGAAAAATGAGAAAATTGCAAAGGGAAAGGTTGAAGACATGAAGAAGAAGGACAAGCCTTATACACCACCTTTACCTTTCCCTAACTGACTTGTTAAACAAAAGCTTGATGCTCAATTCAAAAAAGTTCTTGGAGATTTTCAAGAAGCTTCACATCAATATTCCATTTGCTGAGGCATTAGAACAAATGCCGAGTTATGTGAAGTTCATGAAGGACATCTTGTCCAAGAAGAGGAAATTGGGAGATTATGAGACCGTAGCTCTCACAGAGGAGTATAGTGCAATCTTGCAGAATAAGCTACCTCTTAAATTGAAAGACCCAGGGAGCGTCACCATTCCATGCATAATTGGGAGCCAATTCTTTGGAAAAGCTTTGTGTGATTTAGGGGCAAGCATAAACTTGATGCCTCTATCCATCTTCCAAAGGCTAGGTTTGGGGGAGGTGAAGCCTACTTTGGTTACTTTGCAACTAGCTGACCGTTCCCTCACATACCCTAAGGGAATCATAGAAGATATTTTGGTCAAAGTGGACAAGCTTATCTTTCTAGCCGATTTCATCATCTTAGACATGGAGGAAGACTTCAATGTACCTTTGATTCTTGGGAGACCTTTCCTAGCCACTGGTAAGACTATGATTGATGTGCCAAAAGGTGAGCTCACTATGCAAGTTAATGATGAAAAGGTAACCTTTCATATTTACAATTCCATGAAATCTCCAACTGATCATGAAGAATGCTCCCACATAGGTATGATTGATCCAGTAGCCAATAATGCATTTCATACTAGTTCTACTGATGATTCTCTTGTTTTGGTTGTGACATCCATATGTGAGCACATAGAGAAGGATGATGTTATGGAATGTATTAAGCTACTTGAATTTTCAGGAATCCAAGCTTTGAACCCTTGACTGCAAAGTCCAGCCAGGACTATAAATAAGGCGCTTGTTGGGAGGCAACCCAACTTCTTAACCCTATCTCTTAGCTAGGATAATTTCATGCATGATTTAGAGTTTTCCTTTATAGTTTAGTTGTGTTTTTGATAGCTTGATTAAAAAAAAAAAGGTCAATGATTGCCTGAGAATATGTATTAAATTGATGAGTGTTCTTGGAGGCAGATTGAATTTTGTTTGCATGCCAGAAGTTTGATTTGAGTATCTGATGATTATGTGGATCAAATATTCACCTCACTGCTTAAACTCACTTGTAAAAAAAATTCAGAATTTTATACTTACACTTATTGCCATAACTGTGTATGAGTGAATTTCCCTGTTGCATATGTGGTGGATTCTGGAATATGAATGAAATGCATGATTGGATAAATTTATGATTGGCATGTGTATAGTCAAAATTTACATCTTAGAGGCTTGTCTGATTCCCTTTTGAGGAGAAATCCTAGGCAATGCTTTTTCAAGGAAATGACTAAGGCATTTGTTTGGACCAATTAAGCTTTTTAAGCTAACTTTGATCGAATGATATCCGTAGTGCCCCTTTTGAAGCCTAGTATGCGTGTGTGTGGCCTGATTTTTCCTTCTTTAACCCTAATCTCTCCACCCTCTTAAACCATGCTTGTGAAAGAAAAATCTCTTCCCTTCATTACAGGTCCCTTGTTGAGCACATGATTGAGCTGTTTTGTTGGTTTGAGTCATAGTGTTTAGCATGATGCTAAGAATCCAAGAATTTATGGTTACCAATTTTCATTCAAAAATAGTGTAAAAAAAAAAAAAAAAGAAAGAAAGAAAGAAAGAAAGTGAATAAGTGGGCTGTTGTGTAAATTGAAGCCCTTTTGCAATGAAAATGAGGATTTACATATGTTCTTAAAAAAAAAGAGAAAACGGAATAAAGAAGGTTAATTCTTCAATTTGGTTTCCGTTTGTGCATCTACATGCTTGGCTTGATTCAATGGAAGTGGTTGATTATGTGTTTGATTTTTGAATTCAAATCCTTTCTCTTCTTTCTTAGCCACTACTCTTAGCCTTACATTACAAGCTTAAAAGACCCTCATGATCTTTAATTCTGTCTTGCCTACATTAGTGGAGAAAGGGATGAAGGACATTCTTTTGAGAGTGCATGTGCATTTTATGAATTCTTCCATCTTGCTCTTCATGATTAGGAAAGAGTCTTAAACACATGAGCTTGGAAAATTTTTCAAGCACAAAAAAAAGGCATTCAAGGGTAATCGGGATAGTTAGAAATTTCTTGCATGTGTGGACCTTGTTGTGAGGTTGGATTGTGATTTCTGAGGGTATGAATGATAATTGGAAGCTGGTTGTGCCTTAGTTCAATTTGCTCTATGAGTTTTGTATTGGATTATGTTCCTTCTTCCCTTGCTTGGTTTAGTTTGCTCTAGGACTAGCAAATCTTTAGGTTTGGGGGTGTGTTAACTTCAGAAAATGAAGTTAATTCACTTGAATTTGATTGTATTTGAGCATACTATCCTTAAGTTTTCAAGGCCACAGGTTCAATTATTGCATGACTTTGGTGAATTAAGCTTGTTAATTCAAATGATTAAGAATTGAATCTTTGAAGATCATGTTTATGGAAGTTATATTGATTATGGTTTGATGGACTTTAGCATTATTTTGATATAGGTACCTAAGATTGGAAAGGCCTTGGAAGGGGTGACAGAACAGAGAGAAGCTCAATTGAAGAAAGATGCAAGAGAGAAGGAAAAGCTGTCAACCCACGCCTAGGCATGACAAATCCACGCCTAGGCGTGGTCCTCTCAGGCTTTTAGGCCAACTCAGGCAGAGATATCCACGCCTAAGCATGGGAAAGTCATGCTTAGGCGTGACACTCTCAGATTTCCTAGATTATTAGACAGAGGCACCCACGCCTAGGCGTGGTAAAGTCACACCTAGGCGTGGCAAGCAGAGGAAAGGCACGTGATTCATAACCACGCCTAGGCGTGTGAGAGCCACGCCTAGGCGTGGTTAAAACCCTGGTCCATGATTTTGGCCCTTTTTATCTGATTTTGGAGAGCATTTTATCATCTTCTATTTTTGGGACCTAAGCACGATTTCCAGAGACCAAGTGGGAGGAGGAGGAACTCTTGGAAGATAAAAGGATTCAAGTGAAGAATCAAGATCAAGGAGGAAGATCAAGCATTGGCTTCTCACCATTCTTGTTCATTCTTTCCCTTTTCTCTCTTGATTTGTAATTTGATGGGTTTCTTGAATTCCTTAGTTTGCTCCTCTTTTATGATATGTAACTAAACTCTAATCTAGGGGCTCTCTAGGATCTTGCTATAGATTTGTTTAATGTGTAATTAGTTGGGTATCCTTGAAATGAAATTGGTTTTGTTCATCCATATCTATGCTTAGTGCTTGTTATTGATTGGCCATCAATTGCATGATTTTAATATTCCAATTGAACTAGAAATAGGGTATTGTGAATATGGATATAATATGATTGATGTATGTTCAATTACATTCTATTGGTTTGGGTGTGTTGATTAACTAAAGGAATAGACACATACCCTTTGGTCATGCATGACAAGTGTTTGATAAATGGTCTCAATGAGTGATTCTTATGTTACTTCACATGGACACATAGTGGATTAGCTAAGTTTCACATGGGTAATTGTCCTAGACATAGGCTCTTATCTATTGATGGTTATTAGCCAACATATATCATTTCATTGATAGGTGCTTGTTAATTGCAATTAATCATTGAAGTAGCAAGTGAATAGGGACCCCTAGGCTTTAATCATTCTCATCTTCTCTTGTGGATTTGGTGTTTGGTGCTCTCTTATTTTGTTTCTTTTAAATTGTTATTTTAATTTGCAACCCACTCTTACATTTCGATTACTTAGATAAAAATTTGTGAAATTTGGTTAAGTTTAGCATTCTTCTAATTATCAATCCCTTGGGACACGATACTTGAACTCTCATTTATATTACTTGTCGACCCGTGCTCTTGCAGAGTTACGGTTAACAACCAACAAGGATCCTGGTATTGATGAAATGATACCAGACTCTGGCCTCCGCAGTCAGGCAAGCACGAGGGATGAATCTGGCACGCCCCTGCTATGAAAAGGTCTAGGGGACCGGTTGTGACTCAACTATGCAGATGCAGACGGTGATCGTCTGTAGATCAATCCCCTCTACAGGCTCCCATCTGATAAACTCATGGTAATCACATATCTTAGGGGCAGAAGGCAGGGATAAAACGGTTTTGATGGACTCAGGGGAGAAAGAGACTCTGCGTCTCTGTACACTAACAGTGGCAGACTCCTGATGAATAAAGGCCAGGTTCGCGTATAACTCGTGAA
Organism: Ormosia emarginata; assembly: GCA_029884605.1. Taxonomy (NCBI): domain Eukaryota; kingdom Viridiplantae; phylum Streptophyta; class Magnoliopsida; order Fabales; family Fabaceae; genus Ormosia; species Ormosia emarginata. Next base: position 13,873,467 of record JAQQTP010000044.1, on the reverse strand, counting down.
CCAACGGTACTGGAGCCCTGTCAGGGTGTTTAGCAAACTCTTCCTATCGGAAATGACAGATAGTGGCCTCTATATCTGGCTTCAAGGAGTCCCTAAAATTGAAACCCCTCTCGACAATAACCTTCTTTGAGACTAGGGTCCTACAACGGTCCTGCGCCTCAGCAGACATGAATCTGGAATGATCAAAAGCACGAGAAGGAGATGGCTCCCTGGGCTACTCCCTGCTCTCATGCCTAACTCGTTTAGGACCCATTAAGCAAAGTTGAACACCGTAAGATTGAGATGGATGAAGGGGATGCTTAGGAATGCACGAAAGTGCAGAAAATAGAAAATGGGAAGGATAATAGGTGAGGGGGATTTGAGAGAAAATGCAGAGGGGAGTAGAAGGGTTGGCGTTGTGGCGCAAACCCTGCTACTTATTTAAGCAAACCACCCTTAGAGCGTCGCGATGCTCAGACGGTTCAATTTTTCATTTTCATTTTTTTTAATTTTTTTTGTTTTTTTTATGAGAACTGGATGTTGCGGCGTGAAGTTTACACGCCACGGAGTTGTACTTTTTGTCCCAACACCCTGATAAGACATAGCCAAGAACGCCGCAATGTGACAATTCCAGTGCTGCGGCGTGAGAGGTCTAACTGTAGAATTCTACAGCCAATTCTGCACAACAACCACTTTGGCCTCAATGAGGCCCCAAACATTAATAAAAACTGCCTAGCCTATTAAATACATGTATATAACAACAAAATAACATGAATTATCAAAATCAAACATACTACCACTAGACTTTAAAACTTAAGAAATTAATGCAAAAAGGTGGATATATCCAAAAATGCGTCTTTTTATAGTCCAGACAAGACTTGTTCTGCTTCTTCAACTCGAGGGAGTCTGTTTGAAAGAGGCTTCCCTATCATTACTCAAACAAGTTCTCGGGGACCTATTGTTTATGGCATTGGCAAGCTGCCCCACTTGAGTCTTAAGTGCCCTGATTGAAGATGATTGAATCTGAAGAATAGAATCATTTTTGGCCAGATGAGTATTGGCTTTGGTCATGTATGAATCAGATTTGATCATAAATTGCATGAACATGTCCTCCAATGCTAGTTTCCTCTCTTGCATAAGTGGTCTTGTTTGCGATGAAAAACCAGGTGGATATGGTGGTCTCTCATTACCAGTAGATGAAGATGCTTGTCCTTGGCTATCCCTCCATGAAAAATTGGGGTGGTTTCTCCACCCAGGATTATACTGCTGTGAGTAGGGGTTGTTATGAGATGACCGATAGTTGCCAGCATATTGAATGTTTTCCATAGTGGATGGATAACTATCGTTGGCATGATTGTTTCCACACCTATCACATAGCACGAAGGGGCTTTGATTGGGGCCAGTACCTAAACTGTCAAACTTGTTTGCCAATGATGCCACCTGAGCTGACAAAGATGTAAGTGCATCAACATCATGAACCCCAACTACCTTCCTTTGAGTGTTTTTTACTGAAGGCCATTGGTAGCTGTTAGCAGCCAGTTCTTCCAATAGTTGGTGTGCTTCATCAAATGATTTACTCAATAATGAACCACCTACAGCCGCATCCGCAATTGGACGATGAAGAGGCAGTAGTCCTTTGTGAAAGGAGTAAATCTACTCCCAAGGAGGAATTTCATGGTGAGGGTACCTTCTCAGAAGCTCCTTATACCTCTCCCAGGCTTCATACAAGGACTCAATTTCTGATTACGTGAATGAAGTGATGTCATTCACCAATCCAGTAGTCTTGGCAAGAGGAAAGTACTAGTTCAGAAATTTTGAGCACACTTCCTCCCACGTTGTTATAGATCCCATAGGTAGAGACTGCAACCAACTCTTGGCTCGATCCCTGAGAGAGAAGGGGAAGAGTCTGAGATGAATGGCATCTTCTGAGACACCAGTGTGCTTGAAGGTGTCACAGATTTCCAGAAAGTTTGTCAAATGAGCATTGGGATCTTCATTTTGCAAACCGCCAAATTGGACAGATGTTTGAATCATTTGGATGATGGCCGACTTGATTTCAAATTATTGGCGCGGATGGGAGGCCACCTGATACTTGATTGGATATTTCCCATTTACGGATTAGCAATTCCCTCAGAGGCCTCGTATGATCATTATTTTCTGCCATTGATGATATATTATTCAGAAAAGAATGAGATAGTAAATCAAAATGTAATAAAAGAAAAGACTTGAACTAGAACTAACAAAGCTCAAAATTAATATTTGCAATATAGAAACTAGTCGTTGTCCCCGACAATGACACCAAAAACTTGTCGGAGGCATTGTCGAACCATTAATTTGGTGGGCAACACCTCTTTTGCTAACCGCAAGTGCACGAGTGGCACAAGTAATAAAAATGATGAGTAAGTTCGTTTCCACAAGGATAATGATAATTTCTAAAGCTAAATATTGATTTGTAACTGAATTAATTCCATTCAAGCAAAAGTAAAGTGGGAAATGGTTTGATAAATAAATTACATAACACAAAGGAAAATAAAGATAGATCGAGAACCTAGAGTATCCTTTTTCACCCCCTATTTCAACTGAAAACATGCAGTCCTTATAAGCATATAAATGATTGGATTAAGTTAGCCTGAGAAACTAGTCTAGTTAAAGGCCTATGTCTAGGATGATTAACCCTATGCTATTTACCTAGTTTACTATGCGTCCATGAGAACTAGAGCAAACAACAAGCATTAAGATCGATTCTCAACTAAGACTATACACAACTAATAGGTATATGTCTATCCTATTAACAAATCAACCCACTCTGCAAAGAAAATGAAATCGAACATGCATCTACCATACAAATGATCTAAAACCCAAAGCCTTATATCTAGGCTCAATGGGTTTCATCAAATCACTTACAAGCTGATCAGACAAATAAGAGCATTAAGCACAATATAATAGAACAAAACTCAAATCTTTTATATACACTAAAAAAAGGTACAAATCATTCAATGCCAAAGGAAGATTTAAAGAATAATCTAAACACAACTAGTTACACAATGAATACGAGAATGTCATACAATAATTCGTATTCAAGATAAATGAGAGAGAGAGAAGGAGCAACAGAAGAAGCCCCAATGGCTTGAGCCTTGAAGCTTGAATCTTGATTCCTTCAACCCTCTTTCAACCCCGAAATATCCCCTAGCTACTGGACTCTCCAATGGGCAAAAGCCCCAAAATGTACTAAAGAGGCGGAGAAGAAAAAAACGAGAAAACCTAAGAGAAAAAGAGAAAAATTCAAGAGCTTATTCTAAAGTCTGAGCTTCGATATTTAAAGACAGACAACTCACACCGCGGCGTTAAACAATATGCATTGCGGCATGCAAAACTTAGGGCACCAACGTCGCGACATGAGCTACCTTGCACCAAGGCGCTTAAGCCTCAAGTTCATCAAGGTGCAGAGGCAGAGAGTAGAATGCTGCAATATGCAGTTCCTTGAGCTGCAGTGTAATGTCCCGGAGCTTGTCTTGTGATTTCTTTTCCAATGCAGGGCCTTGACTTGCATCAAGTTGGCTCTTTTGGGCTCATCCTGCAATGGAGAAATCAACCAGTCAAACACCAATGCAATCAAACTCAATCTAATTAAAGATTAGAAAGGATTAAAGCAAGATTAGAGATGAAGACTTCAACATGAAATTTATAAGAAAATAGGGCTAAAGTCTTCTAACAATGCATCACAACAAGGAGAAAGCCATCAATAATGCATAGAGATAGGGCACAAATAACTACATTCTATGGAGTTATCAATTTTGGCCTCTTACAATTCTTATCTAGCATTCATACCCCATGTTGGCATAAGAATATCAAGCATGACATAACAGTATTCTTACTTAGTAAATTTATTCAAATCTCATCACACCACATATCCTAGATTTATCCAATTTGGTTTCCATAGAACAAAGAACTTTATTTTCTCAAAATAGAGGATTGGTAGTTGATTACCATGCTTGGTAATCGATTACCACATGCCATTCCCTCAAAACAAAGGCTTGGTAATTGATTACCATGCTTGGTAATCGATTACAACATTCTATTTTTTTCAAGCAGTAGCTTGGTAATCAATTACCACAAACCCCACAACAGTATTTTGAAAGTTGGTAATTGATCACCAACATCAGTAATTAATCACCCAATGTTTTCCAACACCAAAATATGTTCCAAGGTGGTAATCTCACAAATAACATCAAGTTTGAATAGTAATTCATTTCCAGTCAAGGTAACATCAAGACCTCAACATGTTCTCAAGCCAAAATCCACAAGTATGATAATAATTGTCAATCCAAATTATCAAACAATAACATAACCTAGGAATAGCTTTGAATCAAAGAGTTTCAATCCAATAAAACCAATATCATCAAACTCATAGTTTAAAGACAAGAAGGATTAATCAGTCCATACTCAATCCTTCCAATAACCCATAAACCTAACCACAATAACATCATAATGAAATTCTTCATTCACCCTTCAATCAAGCAACAAAATCAAGTCTCATACACTATTCAAAAGTAGAAAGCATGGAGGATGAGACATAGACCCCTACCTATGCTCCCTTGAATTAGTAAAAGATAAGGGAAGGAACTTGAAGTATACTTGATGATGGACTTAAGAACACCACTTGGTAGAGCTTGGTGAGTAGATGAAATTATCCAACTAAAGCTTTGGAAGATAAGAGTTAGAAGATTTTCATATAGAGTTTGGAAATATGGTGTTTTCTTTCTTCTCTCCTTCTTTTTGCTGTTTTGACAAGAGAAAGTGAAGAGAAAAGTGAGAAGTGTTATGTTTAGGGAGGGTGAGGCGGTGGAGAGAAAAAGGATAAGACCAAAGAATATGTGATTACCATTGAACGTAATAGATTTTTCTGTTAGGGATACTGTGATTTTCCATTGATGAGTTTCTAGCTTCCATAAGTGTTATAGAAAATTCTAGGATTCCATGTAGTTCTTATACTCATCATTTAATAGCTATTTATACACATTATTTGATAGCTATTAAGCTTTATTACTTTTCCTTAAGTTAATGTAAACTTAAGGAGTTAAACTAATATGCTTACAAGTATTTACCTAGACTTATATTCATTTCTAGAATAATCTTCATCCTCTATTTAACAACTTCACAAAGTTTCAAAATTTTCAAGTTACTCTCCTATTTAATTTGGTGTTTAAACACTCATTCTATTTATTAAAAATATCAAACTAATTATTTAATTCTCCAAAAATTACCATAATTCATTCTAATTATTTATGACAAAAAAACAAAATTTAATATTTATTTCCTTCATTTAAACAATCTATGCAAATTTCTGGACTAATATAAGTTATTTTTCACATTTTGTGCTGTATCATTATGCCTAAACTAACTCAAAATATTACAAAAATCAATAGGTAAATCACACAAGTGCTAAGAGACTACTATAACAATCATTAAAGCTAACATGATAGGGAGGATGTTTCAATTCTCTCCCTTTTAAAAATTTTGCCTCAAAATTTAGTTACCTGATGTGAAAAGCTCTGGATAATCTTGCATCATGCTGACTTCTAGCTCCCAAGTAGCGTCCTCTGAGTTGATCCTTTCCCATGCCACTTTCACCAGTGGAAATTGTTTTCCTCTAAGTTCTGTGACTCCTCTATCCACAATCTTTACAGGTTTTATTATATAAATTAAATCATCACTTAATCGTACTGATTCGTTTTCCAAGATATGTGAAGGATCAGGATTATACTTTCTGAGCTGAGAAACATGAAAGACATTATGAAAATTTGACAACCTGGGTGGAAGGGCTATCTGATAAGCGACAGGCCCAATTCTTTCTAGAATTTGGAAAGGACCACGAAATCGAGGATTTAACTTTTTGGATTTCATGACTCTGCCAATCCTAGTAGTATGAGTGACTATCAGAAATACATGTTCTCCTTTCTCAAACTCTAGAGGTCTCTTTCTTTTATTTGCATAACTATTTTTCCTACTTTGAGCAGTTGCTAACCTTTCCCTAATCATCTTAATTTGCTTTGTGGTTTGTTGCATCAGTTCTGGCCCTAAGATGATTTTCTCACCTATTTCATACCAACACAGAGGCAATGTACATTTCCTGCCATACAATGCCTTATAGGATGTCATTCCTATGCTGGTGTGATAACTACTGTTACAGGCAAATTCTACTAAAGTCAAAAACCTATCCCAACTACCCTGTTGTTCTAGCATACATGCCCTAAGCATATTTTCTAAGGTTTGGATAGTCATTTCGATCTGTCCATCAGTTTGTGGGTGATAAGTTCTACTAAAACACAATTTGGTCCCAAAATTTTTCTGCAAGGCTCCCCAAAATCTAGAGATAAATCTAGGATCTCTATCAGACACTATACTCGAAGGGATTCCATACACTCTAACAATCTCATGAAGATATAATTGAGCTAATTTATCCAAAGAATAATTAGCTTTCACTGACATAAAGTGGAGAGATTTAGTCAATCTATCCATAATAACCCATATTGAATTATAACATGACTGGGTTCTTGGTAACCCATCACAAAATCCATCAAAATACTCTCTTATTTATGTTCTGGGATTTCTAAATATTGGAAAGATCCTAAAGGTTTCTAGTGCTCTATTTTAACTTTTTGGCAAACTAAACATTTTAAGCTAAATAAACTTATTCAGAATAAGATTTTGAGGGTTACCTGATAAGGTAATGGAATGTGGAAACCTCCATGCCACGTCAACGACAGTGGTGGTGAGAGGGGGTAGGTACTTACAAAAGGCACTCTGACGCTCAAGTCAATTTGTGCTCAAGGGAGGTAGTATATGGAATTGGATGATGAATGCATACTTTTTTTACTTTGTGGGGTATATGTATGAGCGTATTAGGGTATTGAGAATCTGATCATTCAATTTGAATTTAATGTTGTTGGCTGAAGTCAGGTAGAACTTTATTCCCAGTGGTTAATACCCTATTTATGTGGGATATGATTAGTATTCATATCTATTAAGGGAATTACACCTATTAAATAGACAATTATAAGTGTGCAGTAACATCTGTGTTCTATTCTGGCAGACCAGATTGCTCTAAATCTGTGAATCCATAACCAGATCCAGAACAGTTGCCCCCAACTTGGAGCTTAGGTGGGACAGCTAAATGTCAAGATATGAGTTTAACTAGAGCACACGACGCCAGTGGACAAAGGGACCCGGGTTATAGTGTTAACATTGGATCTCTTGATGTTTTTTCCAATGAGTCAAGGTCCGTGATATATCATAGTATACCTCTCGGGGTTAATGAGTAAGGTCGACATCTGAGTTGGATCGCTTTGCTTAAGTCATCATTTCGCTATCCTAGATATATGATAGGTTGCCCCTATATGTAGTTTGTGGGGTTCGTGTTTGGTACAGTTTAGTTTAGAATTGAGCTTCGAGTTATGGTTGTACCACGGTCTTGATGAAAGTGTGTGGTCTAGTTTAGGTTTCCTTATCAAACGTCACATGTTGTTTAAGTTTCGAGTATTCTGGGAATTGTCCTTTCAGTTGCTTTTGTTTAGAAATAGTGTGCCACATGATTAAAGAACAATGGAGGCCACCGTTGGGATTCGTAATGTTATAATTAGTCGTTTTCAATTTTCAAAATGAGTGCGCCATGATTAGCTGCTTTCACTTTCCCAAACAAAAAAGGAAGTTAACCCCTATTAATTACAACGATTAGGGAGGTTTTTCCTCGCTTATAAATAGGAATGAGGTTGAGCCCTACTCACTTTTTGCCTACTTTCGCATTCTAAACTACCTTCTCCGGTGATCTAGAAGAATTCTAACAAGTTTCCACAACATTCATTGGTGGTTCCAATCTTTTTCCAAGTTTTTCTCACTGCTTAAAGCTCTTTTTACCGTCTAATCCTTAAGGTATTCTTCATTTTCACCCATTTTCCTTTCTGTATACATTAAATAGGGGAAATATCAGGGAATGAAGAGACAGTGTAAAACAGTGGCCCGTTAGTGGAGATTTTAAGTTCTCCATCGACTCTATCGCCTTAGCCACAACAGAGGCTTCAAGCCCACGGTGGAGACCCTGATGAGCGTCCGACCTCTTTGGCTAGGATAAGAATCCTGGAGGTGTTCTGGGAGTAGATCAAGCCAGAGAGCTAGCAAGGCATGAGCCAGCTTGTTAGCTCTCCGAGTATATGATGGCACTAGGAGACTTTAGTGATTCTTCATAGTCTAATACAGGTGCGTCCTCTGTAGGTATAACACGAAACTAGAGGCTAGCACCTACAGAACAAAGGGAAACTCTCCCTTCCCCGAGATGTGGGTTTATACAAATAGGTGGACCAAGAAGTCCTGGGCACCCCTTCTAACGTGAAGACAACTAAAGACGCCCATGAGAAGGAGCAGTACTTATAGTTGACCGTGGACGGGCTAAGGGATCGGGAGTACGCAATCCAACACCCTCTTCATGTACATGTAAGAGGCACTCTTTACGCGAATTCGAGTACGACTACCCTTTACCAAGTTCGTGATGGGCGTCCTCTACCGCCTTTGCTTGGTGCCTACCTAACTCCACCCGAATGTTTGGGATTCATCTGGGCACTTGAGCTCCTCTACCGAGTTTTTGAATAGCCTTACTCTGTCAACTCTTTTTTCTTTCTTTTTACATGGTTTTCCCCATCGGGAATAACCAACAAAAGGGTAGGTTGCGTTGCGAGCTCAACCCAGTCGCAGGGTATTCAAAATCATATCAAGAATCCTTCAAGAACTTCAAGAGGGATTTCTTTAGGATAAAGGGGGCTCTAGGATCAACCTTTTTTTTCATTACCCCAGATGGCCGGCCACCCTTGTCTCTTTTTTTATTGGACTCAATTTACATGGGAGCGAAGGAGTGAAGAGATAGAAATTCCACTCTCTGATCTTTTTAACTCCAAGGCTGAGGTCTTGCGTTTCTTAATAAAATGGACTGATCAGAAGGGGGCCTGATCTGTAGATTATTTCCATATCTTGAGTACCTTATAGTTGATTCAATTAGATTCTATTTGTGCTTAATTGCTACCATTTAACTAAGTCTCTGATATTTAGCTTATTTGAAACCTTATTGTGAAACTTAGCTTAAATGTGTTCATAAACACTCATAATTGAATTGCGCTTTTCAGGAAACCTTTGAATGTTGGAGTTCATTGGCCTCAAATTAGGCTTGTTATCCACTTGAAGGAGCCAAGGATCTATGAAGATCAATACCACCTCTTGAAGCAAGGAAAGAAGAGTGTTTGTTAAAGATCTAGGCTGAAAATGAAGTAGCAAAGTTATAACACCCTAAAAATTCCGTATCTCTTAACCAGTAATTTTGACAGTTAACAGAATTTTACTATTTAGTAATTTCTGGATGCTGTAAAATTATTTTGATTATTCTGTCAGCGTATTTGATCGTTTTGAGTGATTTACTCCGTGTCAGGAAAATAAAAATTTTCGGGCTGGGGAAAACTTTACGTAATTTAATTTTTACCGTTAGGTTTTAACTATTTTACGTAATCTGATTTGATATTTGTGGGTTTTCTAATTTTTGTGATTTTATGGGTGATTATAAAACTTTTATGATACTCAGACCGTTTTTGGACTATTTGTGGGTCTCAGTGGTTCTACGTGGGCCCGGGATGAGTCCCAAAACGTGAAAAATTTTTTACACATAGAAAAATTTGTACTGTTGAGACGGAGACAGGGGATCTTACTAAACTTGAATCCGGAAACAGTTTTAGAAAATTTCTTGTACTGTGTTTTGTACTGTATTTAATTTATCGGACAATAAAAATATAGTAAATATAATTTTTGTGGGGTTTAGCAGATAAAAATAAATATTATACTGTTAAGTCCACAATTAGTGGTTATGATAATTTTTGATGGACCAATAGGAAGCAAGTCCAATATGTAAGACTTTGAAATCAACTGTCAATTTAATCAACGACGTAGAATTGGTCATATAAAGTGGCTATGACCATTTGTAACAATTGGATGTTAATTTAATCTATGGTAGAGAATTGGTTTTGTAAAGTAACAAGGACCATTTATGACCATTGGATGTTGATTTAATCTATGGTGGAGATTTAGTCTTAAAAAGTGACAAAGACCATTTATGACCATTGGATGTAAAGTTTGAAGCAGTAATCTTAACCCTTCATTTTGGAGACACAACTAAGGGCTAAGATTTAAAGAAGAAAGATCCAATGACCTAAATTAAGTCTTCTATCTAAAGCTATACCTAAAGTCTACCTTAATCCTAACCATTGAATTAATCAATGGCTTAGAATGCTTCAAATAATTGCTTGGACTTTCAAGATTGAATCTTAACCATTGATTTAATCTATGGTTGAAATTTGGTCTTATATAATTTCTTGGACTTCAATTGTGACCCTTGGATGGCAACATGGAAGGAGAGATCTTGACCATCCATTTAGTAGCTTCATCTAAAGGCTAAGATTAAAGGAGGAAGAAGATCCAATGGTCCAAGTTTATTATTATCACTTGGAAAATTCTTCAATAATTTAGTACCAATTATTTGCTCAAATAATTCACTCTTTTCTCTCTTCACTCTACGACAATGCATAGGAGGAAGGGAGCCAAAATTCATTTCATGCATTTCTACCTTACTTTATCATCTTTTCTATCATCTTTCTCAAGAAACAAAAACAAGACAACTCTTCCATTTTCTCTCCAAGCTTGGTTCGACCATGGTGCCCAAATATACCTTCCATCACTCTTTAATTTCAAACAACCTAGTTTCTTGAATCCTTACCTTATTCTAAGCAACTTTCATGTTGGAGACTTTCTCTAAATCATTCATTTTCAAGGAGTTTTTCCAAGAGCAAGTTCTAAGGTTTTTGAGGTGAAGTATAAGGAAACTTCATTTCTTCTCTTCTTTTTCATGTTCTAAGCCATGTTTGATCTATGGTTCTTCTTGTTCAAGCTTGATTTACTAA